>CAKNXH010046527.1:0-13638 GCA_932178445.1 Andricus quercusramuli
ATAAGCGAAGTAGAGTTGTGCAGTCGTTTTTGGAGCATTGGATTTTTCGAAACAGAAAAAAATCTACCTGCATATGAAACCGGCTTGATTTCCTTATAGATTATTGCCATTTTTAAAAAAATTGTCTCGTCTTCCCGAAACTTGAGACGACTATTCTAATATTTTTTATTACGTTGGCTAGTCGTCCCGAATTTTCGGGATGACTAGACCATCCCCTTTTTCAATTCTTCCAATTTTTCGGGATGACCAGGCGCAGCCATTTTTAAAACCAAATTACACCATTTTAAAGGAGAAAATGGATCCAAAAGTCAAGTCGAATCTTCAAACTTCGATTTATTCTAAATGAAAAAAAGTCATTTTTGTTTGTAAAATCGTAATAATCTACAGAAATCAAGCTGATTTGATGTACCGTTATACATTTTTTTATTCCGAAAAAGTCGAAATCTGAATTTTGATTCATCTTACTTAAAGCGAAGCATCAAAGGGTAAAATTTAATATTCTTGCAATTTTAAAACATATCACCGACTTGTTTTTAGACTTGGTGATCATTGGGTAAGATAAAATGTCGGACTGGCGCTCACAGGACTTCTGTGGTACTCTTATATTTAATATTTATTTTAGAAAATATAAAAAAGTATTCTGCAAAAAACGCAATTTTCTATTAATTGTATATAGTTAAAGTATCTATACATGTTTATTACTTTTCACCATAATCTTTATAGTATCTTTCAAAAATTTCCATAATTATAATAAAATTGCTTAAGTTGATGATGACTGTTGGCTTTACCTTGAATATCATTCCGCGAGGCTCACCCTTATCATTTTCGAAGAATATCATCGTGAAGAAAGTTTGTGTCACTGTATATTCATAAAAAAAAATTACGATCAAGGTAATGCAAACATCTCTACTTGCAGATGCTTGCAAATAATATCTGCAACTTATTTTCGACAATATTGGATTCAAAGATCTTTTTCAAGTCACTTTAATTCTTATTTTTAGTGTTATTATTATTACAGTCGAGAATTACAATCGATCATTCAATTTTCACTTACACTGCGAGAAAGGGACGATAAAAAAATATGTAATTTGAATCGTGTCGATTGACGGTGCACCGGGAACTGAAGGCGAGTACGTTCTCGATTGCGCGACAACACACGAGCGTGTTTACTAGTCCTCAACACGATCATTGCAAAAACTCGTTGTGGAGTTGTGGATATGCTTGTGGTCAATAATATATGGGTGATTCTCCACATGCAGGGCACTTTTCTGTCTCGCATCTCTAGTAACTGAACTAAGTAGTATTTCTTTATAAAACTTGCCTAACTTCTTCATTTTAGGATGATACAAGACCTCCGTAAAGAAAAATCAAGTCCCATGATCGTATGTCTTAGCAAAATGCTCCCAAATACTCGAAAAATGCCATTTTGGGATGTCTGTACGTACACGGCGCCAAGTTTAGAGACGTGTACTTAATAGATAGAGAATTATCTTTGAAATTATAATTGATAGTTCGAGTGTTTGACTCAAAAGCTATCAAATTCATAACAAATATTTCAATTTATTTGCTATATTAGCAGAGAAAATTTAATCATACACGTGTCTCCCTGAATGTTTTCGATGGTTACGGTAAACGAATCTCCCATACCTTTCATCAACTTTTGATCATTTTTAAACTCTTATCTTCTCACAATATCTCGAAAAACCGTCACATTACTCATTCGTAAAAACTTCACAACAAAAAAGTAAGAACTTTTTTTGCAAAGTGAAAAAATGTAACCGAAAATGTAGCGTATTTTTATTAGTATCAATTACCGTACCTCATAAGAACTTTCATATTTCGTAATAAATATCAATGACAAGGTGACAATTCCGTGTAGCAAATAATAAAGGAGTTTCTGTCAGGAGGATTTATTAAATACTTTTGATTTCAAAGCGTAAAAAGTAATTTTGTATGGTTTTCGGTTACCGTAACAAGTACTGCATACAAAAAATAAAGCGATAAGAGGGTTAATAAATGTAAGAGAAATGTAAGGAAAATCTAATTTGAAAAAAAAATTTCGAATTTGAAAAAATATAAAATTTTGGAAAAACTTTGAATTTTTTAAAGAAAACTATTCTTCCCTGCCATTTTACGTTCAATGTGTGAATATTTTACAGCATTGTTTTACTTTACATACAATCAGAGTAAATCACCCGCAAAATCAAAAATTGAAAACGTGTTCATGTGCTACAGGTCCTTCAAGTGAGAATTAAGCGTGAATAATTTATAGGGCCCCTTTCTTAAAGGCCAATGAACCTAACCATTATGAAAAAAAATTTGAAAACATTATTCCAAAAAAAGTTGCCCTTGCCAAAAGTTCCCTGTCTGTGGAGAATCACCCATATGTGACTAGAGATGATACATTTTTCTTACATCAAGATCCATTTACTTATTTCTTACATTCTTATCATAATAAAAAGGTGTTATAATAGTTTTGTGTGAAAACTGACTATCGGGGAATTCTATAAATCTCCAAGTTTCGAAACCCCCTGAATCAGAAAAAAATATGTTTTACGATGGTGTCTGTCTGTCGACGTCGTTGTTGCCGTCATCATTCTTTTTGTTTGTGTGCGTGGTTTTTGTTTTAATCATAAGAAATGATATTAAAAATAAAAAAAAATACATCTCAATTATGGATAAACGACGAAAGATAAGAAAAAATTAATAGACCAAAGTTGTTTAACCAGAAAAGATCTACAACTTTTTTAATGATCATTTTTTGATAGGACATGTAGTTTTTGTTTTCATTGTAAAAAATAACATTAACAATGAAAAATAAATTTGTTTGAAAAACGACAAAAAAGACGAAAAAAAATTAGCAGACCAAAGTTGTTTATCCAAAAAAGATCGACAAATTGGTTATAAATTTGCATTATAAAAATACATTGAGGATAAAAATATTACATTTTTGGAAAAACGACACAAGATGCAATAAAATTTAGATTAACAAAATTGTTCGCTCAAATTACATCTATAAAGGACCCCGCACACATCTATGGAAAATATGGTCCCGGTCAAATTGGCTGAAACTCTGGTATAATGTAGTTTATAATATCCTGATCAAATAAAGTCCTTAGACACTGGGTCCAAAAAACGCTAGGTTTCGAGATAGAAGGGACCAAATGTCACTTTTCATGGACGCGAGAGGAGTTTCACGGACCCTCGAGGACATGTCATGAAATGACATGTCACATGACATGGCATGCCATGACACATCACATGACATGCCATGACACATGAGATGACACATTAGATGACACATGACACGTGACATGACATGATATGACGCATGAAATGACACATATAGCATAACAAATGACACATGACATGACAATACACATGACATGACATGACGTGACACATGATATGACATATGACATGACACATGACACGTGACATGACATGATATGACGCATGACATGACACATATAGCATAACAAATGACACATGACATGACAATACACATGACATGACACATGACATGACGTGACACATAGCATGAAATTATCAATGACATGACATGACATATGAAATGACACGTACCATGACACATGACATGACATATGACATGACACATTACATGACAAATGACATGACATCACACGACATGACATGACATGTTATGACACATGACATGATATATACCATGACAAATGAAACATGAGATGACATGACACATGACATGACAATGCACATGCCATAACATGACACATGACACGACATATGACATGACATGACACATACCATGACAAATGACATGGCATGACATGAAACATGACATGAGACATGATATGACACATGACATATGACACATTACATGACATGCCAAAACACTTGAAACATGAAATGACATTTCATGTTATGCCGTATTATGTGCTATGTCATGTATCATATCGTGCCATGTGTAATGTCATATCTTGCCATTTTGCGTCATATCATGTCTCGTGCCATGCCACACATGACACATGGAACATGATACATGACATGACATATAACACATGACAGAACATGTAATATGATACATGACATATGACACATGGCATATAACACATGACATAACATGTCATATAACACATGACAGAACATGTAATATGATACATGACATATGACACATGGCATATAACACATGACATAACATGTCATATGATACATGACATATGAAGCAAAGTAAAACATAAAAATATGTCAATCTTTCTAAAAATAGCAACAAAAAAATGTAAACAAAAAGATTGTTTAAGAAATTTTAATTTGTCCGAACATCTACGAGAATTCATAATAAACAAATTAGTACTTGAACATATTAAAATTTGTCGAAAATTTAGTGACAAAATGTTTCTCCTGCTTTTTTTAGATACATAAAATCTATGCTTGAACAAATACGTATTATTTAAATAATTGTAAAACTATTGAAACAAATTATTTTATTGTTATTAATGATTAAATGACTCATAATGTCTAGAAAATACGTTCGTTTCGCGAGCTAGCTGAAAAAAAAAACAAATATTTAAACAAATTCAAGTTGTTTAAACAATTGAATATTAGTTAACAAATGACTGGGTATTCTTGATTTACTGATCAATCATTATTTATGTAAAAAAAACTTTCAAAAAGCGTCAATAAACCGCAATGTTACGTAAAATTCACATTTGTCACTTATGGGGTTTTCTTTGGGGACCCATAAGAGTGGCTTAAAATTATTCAACCTCAAAATTTAGGTTTGATTCTTATTCTCTTACAAATTCTGAACAATATACTGAAATTCGGAATTATTTGTAACATATTATTAGGTTCAAATATTAGATTTACAAAAAGCTGACTTTTTCCCATGTTAAATCAATGGGAAACTTCATGGTTTTTGCGCGACCCCTAAATATTAACCGATTTTGCTCAAATTTGAAGCTTTTTTTTTGGGCATTCGAACAAGACTGGGGAGTGAGAGCAGAGAAATTTGAGAAAAAAAATCCACCAACTATAAATAAGATTCACACCATCACGTACATACTTAAAAATCGGTACTTTGATAAAGTTTGATTTTCGAGCACAAGAATTGTCACGTTCATTACGATCTAAAACCAAAACGGCAAAATACTAAGAAAATACCTTTTTTGGGACAAAACTTAAACAGAAATGGTTCATACGGCCCTAAATGTTTATAGTTTGGAGTCCCGATATAGCTTCAAGGCCATTGAGGGTACCCCCGGGACGGCAGCTATATCGGGACTCTAGTGTATATTCATTATTTTTTTGATTTTAGACATTGTCCCCTATTGTCGGCGTATTCTTACCCAGTTCAAGTAACTGACTGCGCCCGACCGCACAGTGGGATGAAATAAAAAAATGAGGTTCAAAATAACTTGTAGCTGGCAATTCTTAACCGATTTTGGATTTTTTTCAAAGAAAAATGCAGCATTAAATTTGGAAGAGATTTATGTGGCCTGATTTTTGATTTTTTTTTGTTCAAACATTTATGTTAATGCAAAGAGTGAAGAAAAAGTAGATTTTTTCGTTTTTTTATCTTCGTTAAACAAAATTTTCTATCACCAACATTGCCAGACTTTATGCACGGGCGTAGTTGAGAGCAAAAAAAATTATGACTTTTTGAAGTTAATCGTTATAAACAAATTAACTTAACAAATAGTCTACACTATGGATTCTTCGTTTGCGAGGTAAATTTTTGCGTTAAAATTACTTGCTTCTATCGGAAAAATAATACCCAATCATGAAAATTTGGCATCCGATATTTTTTATTAATTTTATAAGCAAATTGTATAAAAAAATGCCTACTGTGGACAATTAAAGACAGAAAGAAATCTTTTTTTCTCATAATTCTTCTAAAATTATATCGCCAGTGATGTTTAATGATGGACAATTATTAATCAATATTTTTTATTGATTTTATGAACAAATGCCTATTGTGGACATTTAAAGGCAGAAAGAAGTCGTTTTTTCTCTTAATTTTCCTCAAATTATATCGCCAGTGATATTTAATGATAAAAAATTATCATCCGATGCTCTTTATCAATTTTATAAACAAATTATATAAACAAATGCCCAGTGTGGACATTTGAAGGCAGAAAGAAATCGTTTTTACATTCTCATCTAGAGAAGGTATTAGATTTGTGTAAAATTTGACCCCCCCCCCCCTGGTTTTTGTCAAATGTCCACGTTTTGAGACCCCCTGAAACCAAAAAACAGGTTTTCGCGCATGTGTCTGACTGTGTGTATGTGTGTATGTATGTAGAATTTTATTTTGTTAGCACGATAACTTTCGAAAGAATTGACAGATTGGTTTGGGCTTTGGTATACTCTTCAAGTTTCCTGAAATGAAGGTCAAGTTCGTTAGCCAGCCATTTTGGATGAAAATTCAAAAAGTAAGAGCATTTTGAACATTTTTGAGACCACTTTTTTTCAAAATTTGAAAATTATATGTGTGGCTGTTCATAGTACTCAGAAATTCCAGCAATCTATTCTCATAACATTTTTCGATAAAATGGAAATTTTCAGAGTTACAGCATTTTCAAAATCCAAAAGAAGAAACGAAAATTAACATTTGCAGCCAAACAACGCACGATATGTATATTTGAACTCTCCCTTTTACGGGTTTGAGGGCCTCCGCTCCCTGTACATATATTTACATTTCATCCTTAGTCTACCTTAACCGCTACTTATTTTCTAATGCAACGCCTTACATAATAACAATCATATTAGTACTACACTTAGACTACAGACAATGAGCGATCTTCCCGGGCTTCCATTTTCTCTTACCATCAAATGCATTTTCACCGATTTAAAAATTTTAAATTTTCACAAGTTACTTTCCTTTACACAGGATTCCCCGTTTGGCTCTGCCCTGATCTCTTGCTTTCTCTCATTTCTTCCAGTTTTTTCATCCACATCACTCCCTGTCCATTACCATCCAAAATCCATCTGACACATTCATCCACACTCAACTGTCCATCTTCCTCTCCTGTACACCTCTCTAACACATGTGCCCATGACTCCACTTCGTACCCACATACTCTGCACCGATTGTCCTCTTCATCCAACCAATATCTACAAGCTCTTACTCCTTCACCCATTCTAAACCGTACCACCCTATTCCATTTGTCTTCCTTTTTCATCTTTTGCAAATATTCTGGTTCCGTCACCCCTTTGACCATCATATACCATCTATTGTACTTCGAATCCATAATCTTTCTTCATCTCTCTTCTCCTTGTCTTACTAATAGCTCTAATTCAATGTTCTGCCAATCCAGAACCCCTTCCTGTATATCACAAACACTCCTCATTTTTTTCCTTTCTTCCTCCCATTTTGAATTTCCCCAATTGCCTCTCGTCTCCTTGTTCCGAACTTCGTCCAAGCATACTTGTGCTATTCTACTTCCCTCTCTCCTTTTCAGCTTCTCCTCAAACCTCCAGGCTCTCTTAATTTGTCTAGTTACCATTTTTTCCCTTCCTAGTTCTTCCCTTATCATGTATCCTGGGCAACTCCAACTAACTCCCATTACCCATCTCAGAAATCTCTCATGCATGCTTTTCACTTTCCTATGTTCCTTCCATCCCCAAACCTCCACTCCATAACACAACACCGCCCAAACCAACGCATCAAACAACCAAACCCTCATTCTCCAATCGTCCTTGAACCTTCTCTTTCCTATACCCCATACTTGGCCCATTACTTTACTCGCACTTTCGATTCTTTTCCTCACCTGCAAATCGTTTCCCCCTCCTGACTCAAACCAAAAACCTAGGTAACAGAACTCCTCCACACTTTCCACTGTTTGTCCGTTCATCTTCCAAACGTAACCTATTTTGGTCTTTCTATTTCTGAAGCACATCACCTTGGTCTTCCCTACGTTCACCGTCAGTTCTTTTGTTCCCACGTACTCTTCAAAAATTCTTATCATTAGGTTCATCCCCTTCTCATCGTCTGCTATTAGAACTACGTCGTCCGCGTATGCTAGGGAGTATAGTTTGCTATTACCCAGGATCGTCCCCCCTTTCCCTTTCTCCTTTAGCTTCTCCTCTAGGTCTGCCAGCAGCAAATTAAAAAGTAGTGGACTCAACTGGCACCCTTGCCTTAGACCTCTTCCTGTCCGGAAAACCTCCCCTTTTTCCCCGCGTATCTTCACCCTAATCCTGGTTTCAGTAAAAATTTCCTTTATCCTCTCCACCAACCCTTCTTCTATTCCCCTCTCTTTCATTGCCTGCCATAACACTTTTCTATTTACTGAGTCAAAGGCTGCTTTGAAATCTACAAACAAAGCGATTAATTTCCCTCTTTTTCTCCCTAAGTTTCTGTTAACCAAGTAGTTGAGTACATAAATATTGTCTATTGTCCCCACCCCTTTTCTAAATCCCGTCTGGTTGTGTGGGATACTTTGCTTCTCTTCTATCTGATTCTCTAACCTTTTTCTTAGAATTTCTGTGTATATTTTATAGCCCACTTGCATGAGAGTGATCCCTCTGTACTCTTCTACCTTCTTACCCTCTCCTTTCTTAACAAGCGGTACTACCAGCCCTGTCATCCACTCCTCCGGCCACCCTTCTCCTTTCCAGACCTTGTTGCATATCCTCCACATCACTTCCCTTATCCCTTCTCCTCCATACTTTATCGCTTCGTTCTCCATACCATCCTCTCCTGTGGCCTTGTTTCTTTTCAGTCTATCTATCGCCTCATTCACTTCTTCTCTTGTTATTTCGTTCGCTTCCTCCACTTCTCCCTGAACTGTCTTTCTATTTTCTCCTTTGATCCTGTTTTGTTCTCCCCCTAGCAGACCCTTAAAATACTCCGTCCATTCATCCATTTCTATTTCTTCATTCACGCCCTTCCTTCCTCCTCTTTCCCTGTTTATCACATCCCAGACCCTACCTTCTTTGATTGCTTTTTCTACTTCGTCCTTGTATTTCTCCTTTCCCCTTTGCTTTTTCCCTTCCAGCATCTTCTCATGTTCTCTTTTTCTCCTGTTGTACTCCACATTCTCTATTTCTCCTTTCCTCCATTTTCTTACAGACTCTTTCATTCTCGACTTACTCTCCCTGCATTCCTCGTCCCACCAGCCTCTCTTTCCCTCTTCTCTTCCTTCTTTCGTACCTATCTCATCCCTTACCTTCTTAATCGACCCTTTCAACCTTTCAATCAACAAGTCTACTTCCTCCTCCTTTTCATGTCCAACGTTCTCCTTTTCCATTTTTTGTTCAAACACTTTTAATTTATCTACCCCCCAGTTCCCCATTTTCGTGTTCCTTTCACCCCCTCTTTCCTTTCTCCCTCTGCCACGCTTGTTGACGCCACCTTTCAGTGTCGCTATTACTGGGAAGTGCTCGGACCCTATCTCATTCCCCACCTTCATACTGCATATCATATTCCTTATTCTTTCTTCCGCCAGGATGTAGTCTATTAACGTTTCTCCCTTACCTATAAATGTGATCTCTCCCTTCTCATCTCCTTTCATATTGCCATTACATATAAACCATCCTGTTTCTCCTATTACTTCTAGTAATCTCCTCCCCTCCCTGTCTATCTCCCTATGTTTGTAGCTCCTTATATAGGCCTCCCCTTCTTCATCCCAAGTCTCTCCCCCTTGTTCGCCAGTCCAAGCATTCAAGTCACCTCCTATCAGAACCAACTCTTCCTTCTTTTCCTCCATCCACCTCCTCATCACTCTCCAACCTTCCTCTTCCCCTCTTCTTCTATATACACAAACCACCGCTATTTTGACTTTTCCAATGATAATCCTTCTTACCATTGTTCCATCCTTTTCCTCCCTATCCTCCTCTTTTCTCCCTTTTGCTACCAGTTCTTTTCTCACCCCTGAGACCATGCCGCCCATCCCTCTACCTTTAACGTGTTCCTTTCTTGCTTCTTGCATTGTCCACACATACCCTTTAGGTAACATCCTTTTCATCCCCTTCCAATCCTTCTCATCTGCCCAGGTTTCACTCATCATAATCACATCCCATTTTTCGAACTCCCGCCAAAAACCTTCATTCTTGTTCTTCAAGCCTGACACATTCCAGAAAGCTATTTTTACGTTTTTCCCATCCCTTCCCTCTCCTATCCTCCTTACTTTTCTTCCGCCTTGCTTTTTGGAAACCCCTCGGCTTGATCGCTGACCTCTTTTGTATCTTCCTTTTTCCTACCTTTCTCAACTCTTTTTCCCTTCTTCCTTATTTCTTCTGATTCCTCGTCCCAGAACCATTCCTCCCCATTTATCCATAATCTGTCTCTCCCTATCCATACCATGTGCCCCTTTTTCCTCTCTATCCATGCCCTCTGGTCTATTTGCCATATCCTTTTCCTCTCCCTCCAAGTCAAATCCTCTTCAATTCTCTCCCTTCTTCCTTTCAATAATTTTTTGTTCTCCATAATTTTCTTTTTCTCCTCCTCACTCCCTACTTTTACTACAAACATTCCTTCTTTTCCTTCCTTCGTCATTCCTACTCTCTTAACTCCTTCTACCGTTACCCAAATTCCAATATCTCTCAGTAGATTTTCGATTTCAATTTCCCCTGTTTCACTCTCTATTTTCAATCCCTTGACTACTATGTTATTTTTCCTCTTCGCCCTTTCTTCCCCTTCCAACCTTCTTTCAATCTCACTCAGTCTCTTCTTCAATCTTTCATTCTCATTTTGCCCGTTATCACTCCCTTCTACTCTTCCCGCACTCTCTGTTTCCTTCCCCATATGCTCATTCCTAACTTCCAATTTGCTTACCCGTTCTTCCAGTTGTTTTATCTCCCTATTTGTCTGTTCGTCAATCTCTCTCTGTCTATTCTCTATGGCCTCTAATTTACCCCATACCTTGTCTTTCTCCTCTTTCCAGAGTTTATCCCACTCTTCCCACTTTTCTCTTACTTTTCTCACTTCCCCCCTAACTTCTTTCCCCTGTCTATTCATATCTTCCAGACTCTTCCTTGTTTCCTCTCTAAATCCTTTTATGAGGGCTTCCAGCTTCTCAAACATCCCCCCATCCCGCCTATCTCTGTCTGGTGTTTTTCGTTTGATCTTAACTTTTTTGTTATCCTTATCCATTTCAGAATCATCTTCCCCTTCCTCTCTTTTTCTCTTATCTTCCCCTTCACTGCTAGTCGCGCTCACCTTTTTTTGCCATTCGTCCAGACTCCTATTAGAGCTTGCGCTACCTAGCCTGTTGAGGCGCTGTAAATTCGACGGTCTCCCTCGTTTCTGGCTCGTGCCTGATCCCCTTCTCTCTCTCGAGCCGCCCCCGGTCGGTGTCTCGAACGCCTCCTCCTCGCTACTGACAATTTCTTCCTTCTCCCTACCACCCGCGCTCACAACCTCGTCCGCTCTTGCTTCTTCATCTCCCTGCCCTCTGGCGCCCGTTTGCGGGCTTCTTACCGTCGGCATCCCAGTATCCAACCTTACCCACTGTTCCACGACGCTACCCTCTCTTCACCTGCCTACCTCTTGCCCCCCTAGCCCGACAACCACCCTCTACACCTAACCTCAAAACAAAATTTACACGTTTCAACTTTCCTTTCTCACAACTTATTTCCTCCCTTTACACACTTGCCTTCACTCACCCTTTTTCCTTTACACCTGCTCTCCGCACTCACTGCCCTTTCTGCACCCACACACGCTGATTCCCTTCACCAAAGCCAAAAAACGCAACACTTGACACAAACGAGTACTCTTACGATCGGTACCGAAAACGGAAGCCAACAACGCACGATATGAAAAAAAGTCAAGGCAAGAAAAATGTTGTTTTTTTTGCACGCCCTACAAAATTGTCATAACGACTTTTTTAATTTTCTTGAAAAATCGAAATTTCACATTTTTATTGCAGAAAAAATAATGAAAAATCCAAAAATTCAATTTTACGGTCAAACTATACAAGATACGACAAATGATCATTGAACAAAATCTGTGCGTAAACAAAAAAAAAGATCTACAAATTAGTTATTGGTCACTTTTTGATGGGATGTGTAGTTTTTGTTTTAGTCGTAAAAAATAACATTAACAGTGAAAAAATCTGCCCGATAAGTGGGCACATTCTCATCAAAACTTTGGTTATTTAATTTCTTCTTCATCTCGTGTGTATTTTTCACAATATTTCACAATATTTCACAATATTGTTTTTCGCAATTTGTATTTTTACATTCTCATCCAGAGAAGGTATTAGATTTGTGTAAGATTTGACCCCCTCCCCCGGTTTTCGCCAAATGTCCATTTTCTAATAATCATTAAAAAATTTATCAAACTTTTGGGTTTCTATTATACGATGAACAGAAACGAGCGTGGAGCGCGAGGTTAACATGATTTTTGAAGAAAATCTCGAGCGCGAAGCGCGAGTGTCTTGATGAGAATGTGTTCTTTAAGGTCGATAGAACCTTATGTAAATTTGTTTTTCTTTTTATGTAAAATCGACGGAATTAAACCAAAAGCAAGTCATAACGATGAAGTTTACCAAGAGAGTATTAGCCCGCGAAGCGCGCAATAGCGAGCACACGAAGTGCGAAAACCTAGAGGAACCAAGCTTAAAGCGTCAGGCATATGTGTCCAAGCGCATAGCGCGAGGTGAACACATAATCGAGCGCGAAGCACGAGATGAATCCCGAATTAAGCGCAAAGCGTGAGATCCAATAGGTGCGCGCCCTAGGCGCGCTCAAACTTGCGAGCGAAGCGAGCCGCGCGCGATGAGAATGTGCCCGCAAAACGGGCAGATTATTTCTTCTAATTTTCCTCAAATTAGGTCGCCAGTGATGTTTGATTTTGGAAAATTATCTGCCAATACTTTTTAATAATTTGTAAACAAATTATATGAACAAATGCCTAGTGTGGACATTTAAAGGCAGAAAGATATCGTTTTTTCTCTTAACTTTCTTCAAGTTATATCGCCAGTGACATTTAATGATGGAAAATTATCATCCGATATTTTTTAATGATTTTATAAACAATTTATATGAACAAATGCCCAGTGTGGACATTTAAAGGCAGAAAGAAATTTTTTCCCTAATTTTTCTTAAATTATGTCGCCAGTGACGTTTAATGATGGAAAATTATTATCCAATATTTTTATTGATTTTGTGAACAAATTATATAAACGAATACCTATTGTGGATGTTTAAAGGCAGAAAACATTCGTTTTATGCAACTAGCCTCGAAGTATGTAGCCAGTGATGTAATTGTTTGGTAATTGTTGTTTCTTTGAATTTTCGTAATGTAGTTTTCCTAGGAATTGTTGCAGATGGAAATATGTACAACAACAATAAGCATACACTTGCTGTGTATCATAATCCTTTGTAAATTTCTTAAGATTCCATTGATTAGTCGCGATCAAGTTTTAATTCCTAAGGGCCGATTTCACCAACTCCGATTAAGTTGTTAATCCCCGATTATTGTAATTTAATCGGAGCCTTGCGTTCCACCATTTCCGTCACGCTGGTTAAGAGAGTTTAATCATCATTTAATTTAACCGCCCGATTTTGGCTGATTAACGGACGTAATGCGTGATTACCGATGGTAGCACCAAACCTAACCTATAGAATTGCAGTGTGCGTTCAGTATACAGTTCGAAAATGGAACATTTCTTTTATGATGATTTTCTATCATCTGATGATGATGAAGATATT
>CAKNXH010046540.1:0-23077 GCA_932178445.1 Andricus quercusramuli
CCCCAAGCCCACAAAACTCAAGCCCATAAATCCCAAGCCCACAAACCCCAAGCACACAAACCTCAAGCCCACAAACTTCAAATCCACAAGCCCCAAGCCCACAAATCCCAAGCCGACAAACCACAAGCCCACAAACCTCAAACCTACTAACCAAGTGACTACATTCACTTAAGAGGATTTATCAGCGTTATAAAAAGGAATTCCAGTTTCCGGCCGCACGGTTGAATATTTTGGTCCGATATTTCGCATACCTCATCTAAATATTGGTCTCTTTGGTGGTTAAGTCTCGCTTCTTTGAGTTTTTGTTTAGGTTTAAAGTTATAAACAAATAGAAAAGAAGAATAGAGAAAAAATGCACTGACGCTCAGTACAAGCTGAGTTTGTATTTTCGATGCCTTAGACTCAACCCTCGTCAAACCTGCGAGCTCGGCTTCGAGCAGACACCCCGTCGCGCGAGTGGAGACACTCGAACGCGTCGAATTATCCGGAACGAATCATCCTCCTCATTGTTATGAGATGCAGGCCGGTTCAAAAAACTGAAATTACGAAAGCATCGCGTGATTGAATTTTAATTAGCATACATAGTTTATTTAAATTATTCTAAGAAATTGAAAAAAAGATTCATGAAAATCAGTTAATATTTGCAGTAATAATAGAAATTTTGAAGTGCACACGATAGTATGCAGAGATACACCGCAGAATGGGAGAAGCGAATTTTTTTCGTTCAAAAGGTCTATAGCTTTCAATTTTGCCCCAATCCGCAATTCCTTTTTTTTTAATTGAAGAGCGCTAAATTTCCAAGAGCACCTTAGTCAGAGATTCTTGCATTTTTATTTATTTATTTATTATATCTTTGCTCGAAGTATGAGAAAATAGAGATTTTTCACAAAATCATTATTTACTCTTCAATAGCGGTTTGCGTGCAATGAAAATCATCCCAAATCGATGCAATAGTACTCCCAGAATGCAAATAATTTGATTATTGTCATTAATTAATTTTTTCATTAATTGTTATAAACAACAAACATGAGGTGAAATGTCGATCGATTTGAAGAGGAAAAATTATTTTATGTATCATTACTGCACTTTATTTTCGATTCGTCTTACACAATTGCACGCACAGAATCTTACACATACGATGACACACTCAAACGCTTTGAAAAATAGCCCCCGCTGGGGAATCGAACCTTCCTGACTACCAACAACCTGTCCTGAAACCCCAATCTAGCGCACGCGTAAGTGAAATGAGCTACGGAACCACTTCGATTTTTCTGCCAAACTCTGGGTCAAACGGTTCCTCCGAGAAAAAACGTGGCCATCTAAGAAATGATAATAAATGTTTACTTAAAATTTTGTTTTTCATTCATCTCTTACGGATGATATCTAATATTTTGTAACGGGTTTGGGGAAAAATATTTTCCTCACAAGTATTAACTCACACAGAAACTATATTATTACTAATTGACATGTATTACTATAAAATAATTGAAAATACAATTTTTTTAAAGTATATATTTTTTATTATTCAAAGCTAAGACTCGAAAAAATGTTTTCGTATGTGTAAGATTCCGTGCGTGCAATTGCGTAAGAGGAATCTAAAATAAAGTGCAGTAATTATATATAAAATAAATTTTTTCTTTTCAAATCGACGAACATTTTACCTCATGTTTCTTGTAGAAATTTTCGAGCTAATTCATTTATGAACCTTGTATAGAATGCGTGTGAATATTAATATAAATTAATAATAACATATTTACTGTGTGAGTTAATGCTTGTAAGAAAACTATTTTTCCCAACCTCGTAACAAATAATTAGAAATCGCCTCTAAGAGATGAATGATAAAAAATCAAATAAAAAATTTCATCCGAAAACATTTTTCCAAGTCTTAGCTTTGAATAACAAGAAATATGTACTTTAAAAAATTATATTTCCAATTATTTTATAATAATACATATAAATTAGTAATAATATATTTTCTGTGGGAGTTAATACTTGTGAGCAAAATATTTTTCCCCAAACTCGTTACAAAATATTAGATATCATCCGTAAGAGATGAATGAAACAAATTTTAAGTAAACATTTATTATCATTTCTTAGATGGCCACGTTTTTCCTCGGAGAAACCGTTTGACCTACAGTTTGGCAGAAAAATCGAAGTGGTTCCGTAGCTCATTTCACTTACGCGTGCGCTGGATTGAGGTTATAGGACAGGTTGTAGGTAGTCAAGAAGGTTCGATTCCCCAGCGGGGGCGATTTTTCAAAGCGTTTGAGAGTGCCATCGTATGTGTAAGATTCTGTGCGTGCAATTGTGTAAGAGGAATCGAAAATAAAGTGCAGCAATGATACATAAAATAATTTTTCCTCTTCAAATCGATCGACATTTCTCCTCATGTTTGTTGTTTATAACAAATAATGACAAAATTAATTAATGACGATAATCAAATTATTTGCATTCTGGGAGTACTATTGCATAGATTTGGGATGATTTTCATTGCATGCAAACCGCTATTGAAGAGTAAATAATGATTTTGTGAAAAATCTCTATTTTCTCATACTTCGAGTAAAGATATAATAAATAAATAAATGAGAATGCAAGAATCTCTGACTAAGGTGCTCTTGGAAATTTAGCGCTCTTCAATCAAAAAAAAGGAATTGCGGATTGGGGAAAAATGGAAGGCTGTAGGCCTTTTAAACGATAAAAATTCGTTTCTCCCATTCTGCTGTGTATCTCTGCATACTATCGTGTGCACTTCAAAATTTCTATTATTACTGCAAATATTAACCAATTTTCATGAATCTTTTTTTACTTTCTTAGGGCCGATTTCACCAACTCCGATTAAGTTGTTAATCCCCGATTATTGTAATTTAATCGGAGCCTTGCGTTCCACCATTTCCGTAATGCTGGTTAAGAGAGTTTAATCATCATTTAATTTAACCGCCCGATTTTGGCTGATTAACGGACGTAATGCGTAATTACCGATGGTATAGCACCAAACGTAACCTATAGAATTGCAGTGTGCGTTCAGGATACAGTTCGAAAATGGAAAATTTCTTTTATGATGATTTTCTATCATCTGATGATGATGAAGATATTCTGCACATTATGAATAGAAGACCAAGAGTAATTAAAGAACGAGTGAATTATTTAGAGACATTGGATGTTGATCCATATTCATTTTCACAAATAAACACAAATAACTGGCCAAATCTTCACTCGTCTTCTTTTCTTCGAAGTATGTAGCCAGCACGTTACTGTTTCTTCACACGCAATATGACCTCAGCGACCGATGCTCGCGCACGTACTTCACGGGACTTGAAAGTTGACCAATCAGAATCGTCGGATGAAGAGAAAATGGAAGTTATTGTGAATGGGGTATATGATTAAATAATGGAGAATCAAAACTTGATGATAGGACACGGTGGAACGCATTAGAAGTTAATGTCGGTTAAAACCTTGATTAAAAAATAATCCTGATTAGTTAATCGCCATTTTAATCGCTGTTGGTGAAATCGGCCCTTAGAATTATTAATTTAAACTATGTATGCTAATTAAAATTCAATCACGCGATGCTTTTGTAATTTCAGTTTTTTGAACCGGCCTGCATCTCATAACAATGAGAAGGATGATTCGTTCCGGATAATTCGACGCGCTCGAATGTCTCCACTCGCGCGACGGGGTGTCTGCTCGAAGCCGAGCTCGCAGGTTTGGCGAGGGTTGAGTCTCAGGCATCGAAAATGCAAACTCAGCTAGTACTGAGCGTCTCTGCATTTTTTCTCTATTCTTCTTCTCTATTTGTTTATAACTTTAAATCTAAACAAAAATTCAAAAAAACCAAGACTTAACCACCGAAGAGACCAATATTTAGATGAGGTATGCGGAATATCAGACCAAAATATTTAACCGTGTGGCCGGAAACTGGAATTCCTTTTTATAACGCTGATAATTCCCCTTAACGTTCTACAATTTATAACGCTGTATTGTTTTTTAGGCAACTTACATCTGACCATATGTGACATTATGGGGTTTGTTGGATCGGAGATTGTTAGATTGAGGTTTGTCGTTCATGGGTTTGGGGTTTGTAAGTTTAGGATTTGAGGTATTAAGGTTTGTGGGCTTGGTGTTTGTGGGCTTGTGGGCTTGGGGTTTGCGGGTTTGTGGGCTTGAGGTATGTGGACTTGGGATTTTGTGGGCTTGTGGATAATGGGTTTGGGGTTTGTGGACGCGGGGTTCGTGAATTTGGGGTTTCTGGGTTCGGGGTTTGTGGGTTTGAGATTGTATGTTATTATCAGCATTGCATTTTTTACAGCATTAGATGCATTTAGGCTGTTTTTTCGCCAATATTAAGAATTAACCCATAAATGACACGTCGCACAGTTGTGCTAGTTTCAAATTTATGTTGAGAATGTAAAATTATACTGGAATCTTATTTTTGAGTTTTCGATCAATCTAATTTTTCCAGAGGATACCTGTTTTACTGACTTTTGAAATAAACGTGCAGAATACTTTACGTTTGGCATAGCATTACGCAGGATTATAATGTAGGAATGGACTGGTGGCAGGTGAACATTTAGATTGAGTTATCCCGAGTTGAAAAAAAAAAATTACCAAGGTTTATCAAGAATTGTCACATAGGCAAAATTTTGTCCATTTTTCCCCACTGTACGCCGTATGAAAAAAATATTGGCCAGTGGATGATCGAAATCAAGTCAGGAAGAATATACGCAAATGTCATCGTTGCTGCCGTGCAAACCCACCGCCTACCAATTAAATTATGTGGAATCTGCCTAAGGCCCGAATATCAGGAGATATACGACCATTCAATAAAGTTGGAGTGGACTACTGTGGGCCTTTCTACATCAAAGAAAAAAAAATCCGCAACAGAAATAAGGTGAAGGTGTATTTTGCAGTCTTTGTATGTATGGCAGTCAAGGCAGTACATGTCGAACTCGTCAGTGACTTGAGTACAGCGGGTTTTATTGCCGCCCTCGATCGTCTTATAGTAAGACGAGGTAAACCAAGCCAAATGTACTCAGATAATGGTATGAATTCCACCGGTGCCAACAATCAACTTTGGGAAATTGTAGCGTCACTTCAAACACCGGAACAAGCTGAAAAAATAATGACTCATCTCACTAATTAAGGAATCGATTGGCAATTCACACCTCCCTTGTCACCACATTTTAGTGGCATTTGAGAGGGCGCTATTGAGTCGTTCGAACACCACAACGTTCGAGTAGCAGGCAATGAACCACGAAGGAATAGTAAGGAGAAGTATCCCTGTACGTGGGGATTGGGACGAACGACGTCCAAGAATTCGTTAATGCTTGCCTCGAATGAAAACTTTTATGCTGCCCCGTGCACATGCGCACGGGCGGTTGCCATGCCAACGATGTCAACACGAGTTTGAAGTTTCGAAATTGTGTTTTGAACATAATAACCTACAATATTTTATTCACTGGAATTAACTTTATCCCTTACTTACGGAATCCATCAAGGATTATAATAATGTTATTGTAGTACTTACACTTTCTAGATCCTGTTCGTATTTTTGATGACATTTTCCTTCTCGTTTTTAATTCAGGAACGTCATATACACCCAACAAAGTAAAAACACAAACGAACATAGCCTACATATGCATCGAAATGTCAAAATATATCATAGGGAGTGGATATAACACGTGACTACGAAAACAGCTCTGCGCATGTGCACGGGGCAGCATACAAGTTTTCATTCGTATCAAGCATTAACGAATTCTTGGACGTCACTTGCCCCACCTCTGCGCACCAAACACATATGGTGATACCACTCCTTACTGTTCCTTCGTGCAATGAACTCATGACATTCCAAGAACTGCGTACTCTGATTATCAAAGTCGAAGCCATTCTTAATTCAGGGCCACAAATTCCGGTATCAGCAGATCTGAAGGATATCCAAGCACTCACACCAGGTCATTTCCAGATTGGGACTACACTAATAGCTCCACCAGAACACGATATCAGTGCTGAAAGGCCAAGTTTGCTGTCAAGGTAGAAACTCATCCAAAAAATGAAGCAAGACTTTTGGTCATGTTGGCATAAAGAATATTTAAATGAGTTGAACATTAGAAAGAAATGGTCAACGGTTTCTCGGATCTATGGTTTTACTTAAGGAAGACAATATCCCGCCAATGCAGTGGAAATTGGGAAGCTTAATTGAAATCTATCCAGGAAACGATAAAATAGTTCACGTGGTATCCGTCAAAACTGCCACGTGGGTATATAAGCGAAATGGGAGAAAACTCGCACCATTACCAGTTGCTTAATCACAGAAAAGGGTTGATCGCTGAAGCTCCCAACGCAACGGGGGGCGTGTGTTTCATACTGAAAAATGATATTTTATGTTATCTAATCTCTTTGCTTTGTTTTGTTCGTTTCTAGTTTGAATTCAAGTTTTTCTATGCTCGAGCCTTTTAGTCCAAGAGCTGGTGAAATTTTTTCCGGCTGATTTTCAAATGGCTGAAAAAATTATATAATATAGCCTCGGATGGGTACAATATGAAATCGAGTGACTGCCAGCTCGAATCCGTTGCGTTTGTTAATAAAAAAATTGCTTATAGTGTTCTTATAAGTGAAGAACTGACCAATCGCGATATGCATGAAAATTTGTTAACATATAGTAAAAACATTGCTAAAAACGATTTCGAGTGACTGCCACTCGAAATCCGTTGTTAAGTCGTGACTGCCAATCAAAAATCGCGAAAAATCTTATTGAAAATTCGGCTGATTTTAAAATGCACGAACAAAAAAAAATAATTTAATTGAGGGTATAAGAAAAATATTCCCGAGTGACTGCCATATCAAAGCCGTTGTTTTTTACTGACTGCCAGCCCCCAAAGTCCGTGCCGCATCGTCCGGCCCGTGCTGCATCTCTCTGTTTGCGCTGTATTTTTCAAAAAGGTCAAGGTCATTCTTGAAGTAACTTTCAACGAGGAATCCAGTGGTGAACTTGAATTTGACCTTGAGTTTGACCTGCAAGGTCATTTTAAGGTCAACTTTGTTTTTTTAAATGGGAACCCATATTTTTGACAACGGAAATCGAAAGAGCGAGAAATTTTACATTGAAAAATGTACTTAGGTCATGGGTCAAGGGTGACCTTGAACTCCAGCTGAAGGTTATTAGGCTTGACCCAGGTATGGGGCCGGTCCAATCTGTACTGCTGCGGCTCAGGTTTTTACGAAAAATGTCGAGATCATTCTTGGAGTAACTTTGGGTGCAGTTCCGAATAGCTGAATTCTCCGATTTTCTTCAAAATCCGTATACTCATGTATTTTGACTCGCTGATTACGAATATTATAGTAAAAATTTGCGACAAGGTGATTTTCATGGCGAAACCACAAAAAAACTATAAAATCATGGTTTTTTCCGTTTATTTCAGCCATTACGCAAAATTTCACGAAATTGTTCCAACCAAAAATATAGATCTCATCGAGGTACACATTTTTTGTTCCAAATATTTTTTTCTGCGAGTAATAATTTTCGAGAAAATTAGTGATACATCGATTTTCATGGAAAACCCATGAAAATCATGGACTTTTGCGTTTATCTAAGCCAACACGCACAATATCGCCAAATATTCCAAACAAAAGTTGTAGATCTCATCAAGTTATACATTTTTTGTTCAAAACATTTTTATCTACGAGTGATATTTTTTGCGGAAAATAGTGATACATCTAACCGTCAGCTCTTTCCTTACTGTTCATTACCATGGCGACAGGCCCTAAGTGGCGACGAGAGACCTTAAGTAATGGCAGCAACCACCGTCTGCAACGTTTCCAACGTCTCGTGGGAGCAGATGGCACCCCTGTCATTTGTCACAGAAATAATGTTGGCCAAAACCTTTCCACTCTCCAACGTCCCGTGGGGGCGTAAAGGCCCCTCTGTGACTGGTTACAGAAATAATGTTGGGGCTTATTGCACTGAAATCTGTTACATTTCAGCAGATGTATCACTAATTTTCTCGAAAACATGATTTTTATGGGTTTTTTTATGGTGTCACCATGAAAATCGCCTATATATATATAAAATCGCCACTATCATATTCGTAATCAGCGGGTCAAAATACATAAGTACATGGGGTTTGAAGAAAATCGGAGAATTCAGCTATTCGGAACTTTATCCGTAACTTTTAACGAGGAATCCAGTGGTGACCTTTAATTTGACCTTGAGCTCAACTTCCAAGGTTATTTCAAGGCCAAATTTGTTTTTTCAATTAGGAAACCCTACTTTTGACAACGGCAATCGAAAGAGCGGGAAATTTTTCATCCAAACATGTACTCAGGTTATAGGTCAAGGACGACCTTGAACATCACCTTGACGGACATGCTCATGGTCAAATTTAAGTTCACTACTGGATTCCTCGTTAAATGTTCCTCCAATAATGACCTCGACGGTTTTCGTAAACACCTGATCCTAATGACTGCGCCTAATAACCTTCAGCTGGAGTTCAAGGTCACCCTTGATCCATGACCTAAATACATTTTTAAACGTAAAATTTCCCGCTCTTTCGATTTCCGTTGTCAAAAATATGGGTTCCCATAAAAAAAAACAAAGTTGACCTTGAAATGACCTTGAAGGTCAAACTCAAGGTCAAAATCAAGTTCACCACTGGATTCCTCGTTGAAAGTTACTTCAAGAATGACCTTGACCTTTTTGAAAAATACAGCGCAAACAGAGCGATGCAGCACGGGCCGGACGATGCGGCGCGGACTTTGGGGGCTGGCAGTCAGTAAAAAACAACGGCTTTGACATGGCAGTCACTCGGGAATATTTTTCTTATGCCTTCAATTAAATTATTTTTTTTTTGTTCGTGAATTTTAAAATCAGCCGAATTTTCAATAAGATTTTTCGCGATTTTTGATTGGCAGTCACGACTTAACAACGGATTTCGAGTGGCAGTCACTTGAAATCGTTTTTAGCAATGTTTTTACTATATGTTAACAAATCTTCATGCATAACGCGATTGGTCGGTTCTTCACTTATAAGAACACTATAAGCAATTTTTTTATTAACAAACGCAACGGATTCGAGCTGGCAGTCACTCGATTTCATATTGTACCCATCCGAGGCTATATTATATAATTTTTTCAGCCATTTAAAAAGCAGCCGAAAAAAATTTCACCAGCTCTTGGACTATTTTATTACTGTGAATTATTTAAAAGTTGATCGACTTAATTTAAGAATTAATTGTGAAAGGGGAAGTGATAAAACGGCCCATAATAAACCTTGGGAAATCGAAGATCCCTGTCCTAATTAGAAAGTTGACATTTTCTTTTCCCTCGGTCCTACATCAATACAATTTAATAACAGAGAGAGAAAAGGCTAATCCTGGGAGTCTCTGCAAAATAGAAAAAGAGAGTTCAGTATTAATTCGAACGCGAATAGAGAGAAGTCTCTCCGAGAAAAATTGTATTAAGCATTGAAGCATTTGAAGAATATACCAAAAAAAGTTACCAAAAAAATGCAGTCTAAGTCATTACAAAACCATCATTTTCCCGCATAAAGAAAAAAAATATATATATATATAAAATATAACATACCGAGTGAACTTAGTTGCTAACTCGAGGGTTTTGTTTTATACGAAACAAATGTCACACTGGATTATCCTTCTTTTCCAAAAATCAAATGCCAAAATTTGCTCGTAAAACGAGGTCTTGACAATCAATTAAAGTTCATAGTCTTACCAAGTTTTTCAGTGGCTCATTTTCTTAAATCGAAGATCATTTTCGAATTTCATTCAATGAAACACTTTTTAAAATATGTACTTTCTACTTTTCATACAAATACTGAGATGTGCAACCCTGCACGTGCAGCTCTTCACAATTAAATGGAGTGCAAAGACGTTACAGTTAAGTGCACACCTTTTTAATAATAAATTTTTATTTTTCACAGAATTTACGTTTACTATCCAGATTCTGAAGTGAATCTAGATAATTTCTCGTAATTGTGCTTATAAAGTTGAAGAAGAAGCCTCATAGCGTGGCGTTCCCTGAATGACGGGATAGATCGAGGAGACACCAAAAGCACGTCCAGCCTTGTACAGCCTTTAGGTATAAGTAAAGCGGTTACGCTTTGGAAATGAAGGTTCCGCGGTCTAAACCTGTTAACTGAAATTTTTCTCGAAATCGACTTTTTTGCACTTCATTAAAGTTTTTTAATATGCGGCCGCTATCCTTCCAGCCGCATGTCGAAATTATCACTTTCTTTTTTTTAATGAATTTTAAAAAAACGCGTTTCGGTATCTGCAGCACTCGTCCGTGGTCTGAACCTGTAAACTACTTATGGCGGCTTATGGAGAATTCGTGTTTTCAATCCGTTTCGCTAAGCTATCTCGTATAAAAAGACTAAGGGGAACGTGTGACTTGCCGCCCGTTCTACAAAAATCACAGAAAATTTTAGCTGCGTGCACGTGAGAGCTTAAAGTCTACCGAATTCAACGATATGTATATTGTTCTAAAAAATTGTCTGCGAGAGCGCTGATGTAGAACGTTCCAAAAAAACAGGGTTTTTGAGGCACTTTTTTTAAGCCTTGACTTTCGTGGCTTCCCAAAACGAGCTGACAGTCTTAAAAAATCTGAAAAAATTTACAGACACTCCTTAAGGTGTCTAGAATTCAACGCAGTTCTTCAAATTTCTAAATATGAAATTGCTTACTAATTGCAGACCATTTTCCACAAACATATCATCTTGGAAGTTAATAATGATTGGAAGTTGTTTGATGGCTTAAAATGTACAGTTTTGTAACATGATTCAAGTACACTTTGAAAAAATGAAATTAGATCAATATTTCGCGAGAAATTGCTTGAGGAATATCTCATGATTCACTGAGTATGAAAAGTGTTATAAAAAAAGTATCCATTTCACAACAATAGGGACCTCATAAGGAGGGGGATACCGGCACACTCCCAGGTCAACAGCTGGGAGGGAAAAATGCAGGGACGTCTCAATATCTTAACGTTGTGATAGTAAGAAGCCCCGGAATTTATTTGAATACGACTTTTGTCATTGACAAACGAATAATTGTTTATAACCAAATCTTGCCGTTGCCAATTTTTAATAATTTTGGCCCATTTTTTAGTACTTTCCTGGCATAAACAAAGTGTTTGTCATTGCTATAAGTACATGTAATATATTGTTTATCAAAGAACAGATAGTTTTTCAATAATTTTTTATAACAAAGTTTTGGTGTTACCAGTTTTGATTAATTTTTGGCGATTTTTTAGTACTTTCATGGCATAGAAGTGATTGTCATTGATACAAATGTATGTAATATGATTTATGTCAGTAAAAAAAAATAGTTTTTAATATAGCGTAGCTATAAGTACATGTAATATATTTTTTATCAATAGTTGTTTATAACAAAATCTGGCCATTACATCTTTTAAGTACTTTTTGAGTATTTTTGTGGCAAAAAAGTGATTTCAATGCATTTAAAATATATAGTATGTCTTTTTTACTGGTAAACAAATAGTTTTTCAACTATTTTTTGTAAAAAAATCTTTTCATCATTAATTTCTATACGCTTTAATCCATACTTACCTCCAGGATACTTGTAATTGGCACTGATTGTTCTATAAATAATAAATAACAATCATCATATATCATAATAATCAATTACAATCACTTCTATGTTATGAAAGTACTGAAAAATCGCCAAAAATTAATCGAAAGTGGTAACACCAAAATTTTGTTATAAACAATTATTGAAAAACTATTTCTTCATTGATAAAAAATATATTACATGTACTTATAGCAATGACAAACACTTCTATGCCATGAAAGTACTAAAAAATCGCCAAAAATTAATAAAAACTGGTAACACCAAAACTTTGTTATAAACAATTATTGATAAACTATTTGTTTATGGATAAAAAATATATACTACATGTACTTATAGCAATGAAAAACACTTCTATGCCACGAAAGTACTAAAAAATGGGCCAAAATTATTAAAAATTGGCAACGGCAAGATTTTGTTATAAACAATTATTCGTTTGTCAATGGCAAAAGTCGTATTCGAATAAATTCCGGGGCTTTGTACTATCAGAACGTTAAGATATTGAGACGTCCCTGCATTTTTCCCTCCCAGCTGTTGACCTGGGAGTGTGCCGGTATCCCCCTCCTTATGAGGTCCCTATTGTTGTGAAATGGATACTTTTTTTCTAACACTTTTCATACTCAGTAAATCATGAGATATTCCTCAAGCAATTTCTTGCGAAATATTGATCTAATTTCATTTTTTCAAAGTGTACTTGAATCATGTTCCAAAACTGTACATTTTAAGCCATAAAACAACTTCCAATCATTATTAACTTCCAAGATGATATGTTTGTGGAAAATGGTCTGCAATTAGTAAGCAATTTCATATTTCGAAATTTGGAAAACTGCGTTGAATTCTAGACACCTTAAGGAGTGTCTGTGAATTTTTTCAGATTTTTTAAGACTGTCAGCTCGTGTTGGGAAGACACAAAAGTCGAGGCTTAAAAAAAGTGCCTCAAAAACCCTGTTTTTTGGAACGTTTTACATCAGCGCTCTCACAGACAATTTTTTAGAACAACAATATATATATAGTTGAATTCGGGAGACATTAAGCTCTCACGCGCACCCAGCCAAAATTTTCTGTGATTTTTGTAGAACGAGCGGCAAGCGATCAAAGTGAGGGTCGCGTACATTTGACGCCGATTTTAGTATCGCCTACGTTGGCCTCGAAAGTACACACACGAGTGCCGCGCAATTGTTTAAAAGCGATCATAAACAGTGGTATGTAATATTTTTCAATTCATGCAACTAGTTTTCATTTTCGGCATTGTTGAACGAACATTTTGATACATAAAACTTGTCTGTAGGTGTACCGAGAGTGCAGGAAAAATGCGAACGATGGGAAAAAATCGAAACGCTCGCGCCCCAGGAGCGTGCTCCTGCAGATAACAGGTTTAGACCGCGGGACCCTTTGCAGATAACATACGTACAAATTCAAACCGCTTTTAAAAGTTTAATTTGATTAGAATTGTTATAAATCTTATGTATATTATTAGTATTGTGGTATTCAACAAAATAAACTTAGAGGTTTGAATAAATCTTTACAAATTTCAAAATGAAAACGTTTTTCGGTCGCTGCATAAAATTTCAAAAATGTCAGTTAACAGGTTAGACCGCGGACCCTTCAAATGTAAAATCTACCTGCATCAGACCGGACCACTTATTAAGTGTCGGCGCGGGTATTTATCGATTGTGTGATTGTATAATTTCGTGGGTCATCTTTCCACTCCACTTCTTTCCTAGTTTGAAATTTCTTCTTTAGCTACAGGCGAATCTATTTTAATTTTTTCCCATCCCTTCACATTTCAAAATATCAAACTCAAGACCTTAACTTATTTCTACATTATGAGAATAGATCTAACCGCCTCAATATCCACTTGGGAGACAAATAGCATAATATGGATACAATCGTATAGTTTTGGAATATACTATGACTTAAATGTATTCAATAATATATTTATCAAATCGAATAGACATGTAGTAAATTAGAACATAAACATGAAAAATAATAGCACAAAAACTAACAGAAGACTTCCCTCGAACTGTTGGAATCCAAAATGACCATTATCTTATTTCTCAAAATCACAATTATTTTAATGAACATGAAAAGGGGTCAGAAAGTTGTGTACATAAACCAGGGATTCTAAACTTTAACTTCAATTTTTATTATTACTTACCAACAGCTATTATAAGCCCTTCACCCGTTACGACACCACTCATAAAAGACATATTTATCATCTGATTATTTGCGATCAAATTGATTGGACTCTCCGTTAAAAATGAATCTTCAGAATCAGACTCGTCCGTGGGAGTCCAAGTATATGTTAAGAGACGTAAAGGTGTACTGAATATAGAAATAGTTTCTAATAAAATTTTCGGACTTCTGTGTCGCATACAATTTAAAAGGCCTTTGGAAGTAATCCAGGGACAACGAACTAATGGAGATATAGCCCTTGCATATCCAATAAAGTTGCTCCTTCTTTGGTACGCCCAGGGGAATAAATTTGAACCACTTTGGATTATATACTTTTGAAATAGACCTGTAAATGCATCGTGAAAACGATTAGAACTTTTTTTTATAAATATTTTACAAATTATCAGACATTGATATTTCCGCACAATCAACCAAAAGATTGGAACAGAAAATTAAAATCATTTCATTTTCTTCATACATTATTTTAAATCTAATAAATAAAAATACCACAGACGTACCAGCACTCGCTTTAGAAATTGCATGAAGAGCTACACTAGCACCTCCAACGCTTTGCCCAAATAAAGTCACCCGATTTGAATCCCCTCCAAATGGTTTTATACATTGTTTGACCCATTTTAAAGCCACAACCTGGTCCTTCATTCCGAAATTTCCTGGAGCGGCAGAATCTCCGGTGCTAAAGAATCCAAATATTCCCAATCGATAATTTATGGTCACTAAAATTACGTCCTTGTCTAAAAGGTATGTAGCACCATAGGAATTACCGCTACCCCAGTTGAAACCGCCCCCATGGAGCCATACCATAACTGGTAGCAAATTATTGCTCATCTGAAAAATGTATCATTATAGGTAACTATGATTCATATGATTAGATGTGTGCACTAAGCATGAAATTTTTTACCGATGACGATTTGAATTCCAGAAGTGGTGTATAAACGTTTAAGTATAGACAATCTTCAGCTCCTGCTGTCTTATTATTTTCGTCGATTTGAATACATATGCTTCTAAAAAAATCTGCTGCTCGAATTCCTGTCCACTTCGGTGCTGCTACAGGATTTGCGAATCTAAATTTGATTTTAAATCTTTTAATTTATAAGAATATAGATTTTTGGTGGATTCATGAATATTTGTGTCGTCCGCCGAGGAAACGGCGTCTAACTCGAGAAGCTAGTATGTTACAAGACGAGCGATGGACAGGGAGCCAGCAGACGAGAGTTTTAAGAGAGAGGGAAGGCCCATAAAAACTTCCTTTTCCACTCACAACTACACTCTCACGCATTTAACTGTGCAGCGCAGTACACGTTGCATGGACGGATATTATAGGTGAGGCGCGAGGATGCAGTTGTGAGTGGTAGGGGGTGTTTCACGAGATTTTAGTCAGGCCGAATATAACGCAATTCGCGGGGTTCCTAACATAGAACGATAATAACGCTCGAATTTTTTTTTCCAATTGTTTCATCAAAAAAAGTAACTCAAAAACTTTGAGAAGGTGTGAAAACATGAATATCGATTATTTCCGAGTTAGACGCCTTTCCTCGGCGTAAGCCGCATTTATAGATCTCGAGTTCCCTTTTTTTTGCTTGCAAGTCGTATTTTTTAGGATTATTCTTTTCTATCAGCTAGCATGAATTTACTGTCTCATAATGTTAATAGCGGGCAGGCAGATGTTTACTGATTTTAAGAGTTTTTCAATTTCAACCCTCGTTTATGATTTCGAGAAACAGATGTTTAATTTTGTTGTTGGTTTTGTCCAGTTGCTCGCCTCTCTGCAACTTCTTTACGCCCGGCTAGATCCTTGCTAATCCTTAACCCTCTACCCTGTTTTCATCTTAAGAATTTACGGATGACTCTATTTGTCTTATCTACGTCATCAACTACGGCACTAGCACACCCACTTCAATTTCTCATCTTTGATCCTACCCTTGAACGCCGATTTCTGCACAAAAAATCGGCAGTCAACTGCGAGTGTTACCTAAACGAACAACTTTATTCTCTGATTGGCTCAAATCCACATAATCGCTTGCAAACCACTTATATATTATTTCCACTTGAAAGATTAACTATTCTGAATAAATACGATTTTCAATTCAATTTATCAGCCGATTTATTTACAAGATCCTTGTTTCTAAACGTTCCAAGGTGTCATCACTAACGCAAGAAAGCGTATAAGATTGTCCTGTGTCGTGGTGTGCAACGCAACAAAATCCTTGCCTTAAAATTAATAATTTTGAATTGTATAATAAAAGATGGTGCGTTTCACGATACAAGTAAAAAGTTCCTTTTAGTTTCTTTAACTTATTAAAAGGTGTTGATTTTTTATGATATACTTCTATAACAGGCTTAAATACCTTGGAAAACTACAATTACATTGTGTTCAACATTGTTCTCTACAATCAATAGGTTTTGAAAAACATATATTTAGATTATATAAGATTTTTGAGTCTCGGTTTTTCTTGCACTTTTGTAGTGAAGAATGTTCAGCAAACAATTCCAGATAATGATAAACAAGAATGTTTATTAGATCTATTTAACCATTCTATCTATCATATTTAAGTAACATCAATTTTCAGAGAAGCATAAGTTATTAATTCATTAATTGCTTGCGAAAAACCGTTGGGAAAATTGCCGAATAAAGGATGAATGAATGCAACAATTAAAAAATTTTCGAATTAAAGATGCCGCAAGTGTGACCTCTCTCAAAAGTGACATGCCGCAAATGTGACTAGCCCCAAATGCGACATGCCGCAAATGTGACATGCAATAAATGTGACTGGCAGCCACACAAGAAAAATCTTTTTTTCCGGGTCTGAAAGTCAGACCATGTTTACTATATGTTTTTGGGGTTGCTGAGTCCGAATCCAAGGTTTAAAAAAGCCGAGCACGTAAGGGTTTTTATTTTCAAAGAAACTCGTGAAATTCATTCATCCGACTTACGTGTGTCTGCATCGAGGGCACTTCCTCGCGGTGACGGTAGGCAACAGACTGAGCCTGTGATCCGGCTTAGTCCATGGATTACGGCTTTGATGCCGTCATGGTAGGCGCACGCAAGCGTTTTACGATGCAGAAAGTCGCATCCTCAGGATTCGGATTCAGCTACCCCAAAATCATATAATAAACATGGTCTGACAGCCGGACTCGAAAAAAATTTATCATGATGTTGTTTGAGGTTATGTCAGAACCCTGATGTGCTGGGGTTTATTGGACCTCGGATTCGGATTCAGCGAGCCCAAAACCATTCAGTAAACATGTCCTGACCACCAGACCCGAAAAAAGTTTTTTATGAGGTTTTTTGGGGTTTTGTCAGATCCCTGATGTGTTGGGGTTTCAGAACCTCGGATTCGGACTCAGTGACCCCCAAAACATATTGTAAACATGGTATAACCTCCAGACCCAGAAAAAGATTTTTCATACGGTTTTTTTAAGGTTCTGCCAGAACCCTGACGTGCTGGGGTTGTTTGGACCTCAGATTCGGATTCAGCGACCCCAAAAACATATAGTCAACATGGTCTGACCTGCATACCCGAAAAAAGATTTTATTTTGTGTGGCTGTGCTATTGGCAAGTTACCTTTATTCTTTCAATAATACATTTAATAACCCATACGTATTCTATCAATTTAGATCAAATGAAAAATTCTTTTTTATTATCAAATGGAATTATTTCAAGGACATTCTTCATGAAGACACTTTTAAAAAAAAACATAAGTCAACAATTTTATAATATCAAAATTAATTTTATTCGAAAACTATTGATTTTGGAGAAAAATGTTGAAAACAAAAAAGTTGTAATTTTTCAAGATCTATAAGCCGCAGACCCCTATCTGACCAGAATGCCTCCGTGTCCTTCATGTCCACTCTTACCCTGTGTTTCATTTCAGCACAAATCTCTCTTATCCTGTCTACCAAACCTTTATATACCCCCCATTTCTCTAAAACCTTCCACAGCGTTTCTCTGCCTACAAACGGAAAAGCTGCCTTGAGATCTATAAAAAACGCGCAGATTTTTCCTTTCTTCTTTTCTAACTCTTTATCTACTAATTGTTGTAATACCTAATTGTCACCCGTTGTGATCTTACCCTTACGAAAACCTGTTTGCGTGTCCGAAAGTATCCCTCTACTCTCCACACCTTTGTTCAAACTCTCTGCCAACAGCATCGCGTAAAGCTTATATGCAGTATCTAAGAGCATAATCACCCTGTACTTTCTACCTTATCCTTATCTTCTTTCTTGCGTAATGGCGCAATCAAACCTTTCTTCCACTCATACGCGAAAGCGTCCCCTTTCCCAACCTTCTTGGTAATTCCTTTCAATTTTTTCTTTACCGCTTCCCTTCTAAATATTGAAGCTTCATTTACTATTCCATCTTTCCCTGACCCTTTCCCTTCCTCCAACTTTTTGATTTGCAACTGTATTTCTTTATCACTCAACCCCTCGCCCTCTTCATCCTCTTTCTTCTTTATCCATCCTGACACATTCCTCTCGCCCGATCCGTATCTTACCTTTTTAGAATTTTGTATCAAATTTTTTCCCGTATTGTATCGCTTATTCCTTCTCTCCTCTTCCTGAACTCATTTATAAATTTGTATACAGTTCCCTCTAATTTTACGTCCCTCATTTCGTTTTCGAATTTTTTTGTTCTCTTGTTCCTTCCTCTTGCATAACTCTCTGAACCGTCTCTTGCCCTGCACGTCTCATTCGATGTCAACTTTCTCTCTTTTCCAATTCTTTTATAATCTTCCAACCATCCTTTTCCCTTTTTTACATTTTCTATCCCACCATGCTACGTCTCAATCTCCATTTGATCTCTTGCATTATTTGATAAGCAAACATTTATTTATCTTCATGCAGAGTTCTTTCCATTCTTCTTCTACCCCTATTCCACTAAATTCAACTCCTTCCATATTTCCTTTAAACTCCTCTTTTAACTGTTCTGTTAATATCATCTTTTTGAATTTCCTTTCACGCATCTCCACCTTGTCTCGTTTTATCTGTCCTTCCAGGTCTACATAAATGGGTAAGTGGTCTCATTCCCCCGCTGCCCTATTCCCATCTGCTTTACTTTTTCCTTCCCTTTATACCAGGATTGTCTCCTCTTCCTCTAAAAGTCTGTCTTATACATATTTTATGATTTCCCGTACCCCTTTCCATTGTATACTGTGATTATTCTATACCTTTCTTTCGTTGTTCTGATTCTCCTCGCCTATAAATCCTTTCTCTCCTCCCCCTGTCTCCTCTCTTCCTCAATTATGTTTCTCACCCCCGTAATTATCCACTCATCGCGATACCTTTGTTGAATTCTCTTTTCGCCTTCTGTAGTCTTCATCTAAAGTTACTCTAGAGTTTCCGTTCAATTTTTTCCCACTCTTTTTTTTCTACTCATGTTTATATTAAACGCACCACATCAAATGTTTCGATTTAAGTCTAGAATTCTTTAACCTAATTTTTGAACCCCACCATTTTGGTAGAAAAAAATTCGCAAAGAGTCTTCTCTATTCGTCTCTTCTCCGAACTTAGGACCTTTTCTCTCTTCTCTGAAAACCCTTTCCCTCTACCAACCATATCTTATAACCCACCTTCACCTCCTTCCCTTTCTGTCTTTCCTCTCTATCTCTCTCAGTTTTCTCCGAATGTCCCTCTCTTTCCTAGTTAAATCATGATCCATAAATACTTTCGACCCTTTCAATTCTACCTTCTTCTCCATTATTGCTTGCTTATCTTCCCACGTGTCCACCTCCGCTACTACTACATTCATTCCCACTAATCCTACTGAGATTACCCGCTTCACCTCACTCTCCACCCCTGCCATTTTCTTAAGTAATTCCTGCAAGACCCTTCTTTCTTTCCCTTTTTTTTACCTTCACCCCTCTGATAATAATATTATTTTTCCACGCCTTCTTTTACTTCTGTTCCCAGCGCATTTCCATACCTTTAGCTTTGTTTTGCATTAAGGTATAAATGGATGCTCTCTTTTAAGGTCCTGATACCTTTCCTCCTTTTCTTTCTCCTTAGCAGTGATGTTGTAAGCGGACGGAGCCGAGAATTCGATCACGAATATAGTTCCAGAAAATTTAGCCCTTCTCCTTTTGGACAACTGACTCCATCTCCTTAGGAGCGTTCGGCAGAGCAGGGTCGCGACGAACATCATAAGGGCGACAAAGATGGTAACGAAGCACTCTTAGGGCTGCATTATGTCTATAGATATACGTCGTTTCTGCGTGGGTCGGACACCCCGATAGTATGTGTTCTAGGTACTCACCGTGTTCATGACACGCTCTGCACCTACCACTGGGAACTTCTAGACATAAAATGCGGTCACGGTATGCTAAGGTGTGTATGACATGGTCCTAGCGTGCGAAAATGAAACATTCTGCACCTGAACTAAGCCCTGATGATCTGAGGAAAGCAAAAAATTGCTCCATTGACTAGGACTGTTTTTCTACATTTATGGGCAAGTTTCCGTGCATTTTTTTGTCAAGTAGCTCTTGGTGAAATTTTTCAAAATCTGCTTTCTTTGCTTCGGCTTTTAGAAGTGAAGCATCTAGATGGAGTAATGCACTTTCCTCACTTCTGCTGTAAAAATTGAAGCCAAGGGTCTCGGCTGTTTGCTCCGCGGCTTTGTAAAGGAACGCTCCTTCGTCAATCATTTCGTGGTTCCTGGCCCGTTTTAAGAAGAGAATCTCTGTCATTCGCAGCGATGTAAGCTGTACTTAGAACAATTCGGTTATGAAGACACTGGAGATTCAAATTTCCGCGTCCACCTTGACGGCGTGAAATTTACAATCGCGGAACTGACGAATTGATATGCAAGACTTTTTTGCATATGCATGATCTTACGTGTGGTGATATCATGGACCTTAAGCCTGTTTTCCGTCAATTGAACCACCCCAAACGAGTAGAGTATAACCGGGAGGGCAAGCATGTTAGTCACTGATACTTTGTTCAACACCGACAGATTAGAAGGCCAAATTTGTCGAAGAAGATGCTTGCATCTGCCCTGGAGAGACTACTACACTGATGTAACGTCCTGAATGCGGCTTTGAGGCACGCCCAGGTATATATAGGTCTCTCATGCATGAAGATGGCTAATAACACTTATATCCACCAGGTCAGGGTCTTTGGAAACGCCAGAGACATAGAGGCAGAAGTGCAATGCAAAAAAGCAAAGGACTGATGGTATCGCCCTGAAAGACGCCCCCCTGAAAGGTGACGTTGTTCGTTGTTACCGGATAATTTCTAGATGAGATAGTATGTCTAGTTTTCCTGAGAGGCATCAATCTCTCTATGCATCTCACTATGTGTAGATGCACCTTCAAGCCTTCCAGCAGACAGATGATAAGTCTATGAGAGGTTAAATCGAAGGTTTTCCGGTAGTAAATCCAGGCCATTGACAGGACGCTCTGATGGGCTGCAGCGCCTTTACAGACACGCCTGTCAATTAGCAGGTTCTCTCGACAACCTTTCTTCGAGCCACGTTGTTCGTACATCTCTTGCCACACAGACTCAATTCGTCGAACAATCCTGTTGTTTGGGACAGTTGTAAAGATCTAATACAGTGTGTTCAAACAAGTTATTGGTTGGTCATTCTCCAGTTTGGACAGGTTGCCTTTTTTCGACAGGAGTATAGTACGTCCTAACACCAGCGACTGCGGAATGGGCATCACCGACTATCAATATGATGTAAATATGCGGGCCAAATATTGGTGTGTAAAAGTAAACTTCATCCACCAGAAGTTCCTGATACAACGCGGTCCAGCAGCGGAAATGTTCTACGTGCCTCTGAGGGCTTTTTTCACCTCTTCGGCAGTGATTGATAGAAATTCCTCTTCAGGTTTTATGAGGTTGCCGCAAAACTCCTTGAAGCGGAAGATATTGTCAGTATCTTCTATCAACTTCATTGTTTTCGGGATCTTGTATACCTCTCTCCAAAAAGTCTCTACCTCCTTGGGCTTGGGTGGATTTTTTACAAAAACACGGAGATCGCTGAAGCGGCTCGATGGGTTAGCGAGAAACTGTTGATTCTCTCCGATCCATTTCTTCCTCTTCTGTATTCTTTTCTTTGTGTCAGATAACAGCTGTATTTTATCAACAATGTATTTCTTGATTGTCAGCAGCTTTGACTTGTGCAGTGTGTGATTCAAGATCCTTAGTTCTTGGGCGAACTTTCGAACCCTTTCCGTGAACGGTCTGCCAGATGTTATGTATTCAATCACACATTGAACACGGGACAGATTCTGTCTGGCCCATCCAATCTTCTTGTTCAGTTGATTCAAGCGTCTTTTCGTCTATTGATCCATCGTCGGTTTTAGCCTTCGATTTAAATCAGCCAAAGCTCCCGCAGCACTATAAACTAAACAATTGATGGTCCAGAGGTCAGACTCTTGCGAGATTCCTCCACGAAGACAGGCATCCATTTCAGCCAGATCTTGGTGCTTGGAAGGAACTGGCACGTTGATGATTCTCCTTGTCCTGAAATCGCTATCATTTCTCAGAAGGTGTCTGTTTCCTGCGGTTGATCTCAATGTCGCTTCCGCCTCTTTCTCTGCAGAATGATCAAGCAGCGTTCGGGGAAAAGCTACGCGTGTATATCTATTTCTCCGGAGGTGGTCAGCTTGATTTCATAAAGACTGACGCAGAACGTGCTGAAGTTCTTGGTGCTTCTGGCACCACAGAGTGTGCATACGCGCCATGAAGCATTGGTGAACAAGGATAATGCTAGCATCGTAGTAGTCCACTAAGTCATCCTCGAGTTGATCCGTCCACTCAATGTGGGCTCATCGCTGATTCGTCGTCGTGTTTCCATCTAAATTATTTTCAGCACCCCGAACTCTAGGATGATCGGCATTGTTTTCCGACCCATTGTCGGGTACTCTCGCGTTCGATCATTTTGAACTGCATCTACAACTTTTTGATGTTTTGTTGATGCCATTATTGTTTCCACGAGGAGCCAGGAAAAGGGTTCGTTCATTACAGTTTAAGACACCTCACTCAGGTGCCATTCAGCTTTCGGCACGGTTGTTACACCTCCTCTTGGGGATTACTTCTTCGCGGCCATCCCGCATTCCAAACATTTCGAAATTTTGTTCGCCATATTGGATCCACCATCTCGAATTTCGAAAAGCTGACACTAGATTCGGATTCAGCGACCCCAAAAACCTATGTAGGGACAATTTCATCCAGTTCCAAATATTTTACAAAATTTTGGCCGCCATATTGGATCCGCCATTTTTAATTTCGAAAATCTGACACTACTATCGGCGCAGAAATTATAGGCATCTGCCTTTGAAGCTTAACA
>CAKNXH010046543.1:8026-24424 GCA_932178445.1 Andricus quercusramuli
TTTTTTTTTTTTTTTATTTTTTTTTTTTTATTTTTTTTTTTTTTTTGGAGCTCTCCATAAAGCTCTCTTGTCTTTCCATCAAAAATGCTATTTTAAATGTATAAATAAATGTGTGTGTGTCCACATTCACGGAAATGTTCCATAAAATCTGAAAAAACTTTTGGTATTTTATTGTTGACATAACCAACACAAAAATCCAAAATTTGGGATTCAATCAATCATTTTGTACCTTCTAATACATAATGATAAACATTACTGCTGTTTTTTGGACATTCTCACATTTATCCGTGTTTCAACCATATTATATAAAGATGGAAAATCTAGTTCTTATCTCATTCGTCTTCCAAACTTATGTTCTAAGGTTTCAATAGGCTTGAAAAGGAACTATATCAAGTCCGAAACGTTGCCACTTCTCAATGAAATAAAGTCTTTTTTATACTAATGACCTTTCCATCCGGAGACTGTTTTTATACACTAATCGAAGGTCGAAACTGAAGAAAGAGATGCGGACTACTGTTTCTGTTCAAGAATATCCAATTCCAGCCAGATTTCTCAGACAACGTACAATTGTTAAAATTTGTAAGTTTTCAAAAGACCGCTAACATAACCTGAAATTGCTCAAACTGTTAAATTTTCGGAAAGACCTAGATGAAAAATATCCAAGTTTGGCACAAATTCCATAACAGAACCTCAAGTTGTTCTTATCTATGAATTTTCTTAAAGACTTATCAACTGTCTCTTTTGAAAAATATCCAATTCCAGGGAGAATTTTCTAAAATAATCTCAAATTGTAGCAATTTCTAAGTTTCCTAAAAGATCTAACTGTTTCTGTTGAAAAATAGCTAATTCCGGGTAGAATTCTCTAACATAAACTTGTATTGTGCGAATTTGTAAATTTTCTATAGAAACTAACTGCTATTTTTGTAAAGTATTTAATTACGGCGATAATTTCCTAACATTTGTAAGTTTTCTATAAGACCCAACTGCTTACGTTGTAAAATATCGAATTCCGGCAAGAATTCCCTAACATAACCTGAACTTGTGTAACCTTATGTTTTTTGTTAAGATCTATTAAAAAAAATATGTTCTCTTTGAGAGAAAACTTTACGAAGATACTAAAAAATCTAGAAATTTACATTCTTATTAATATGTGAGTTTATTTAATTCAAAAAACGTATTTGCGGCGATATCTTTTGGATATTTATTTATTTAGTTTCATCATGACCGACTTTCCTGACTTCATACTATGCGGACTTCTATCTCACGAACTCGTACTTCTTTGTTTGAATTTTTGGGGAAAATAAATTTTGGGAGAAACAAAATTTGGGTGAACTGAGACCTTACCAAGCAAAAAGTAGATTTCTGAACATTCTGGAATTTGATTTAAAAGATTTTTATGAATTTTTACATGATCTCAAAATAATTACAAAATCATAATATCTACAAGTTGAACGTTACAATTTTCACCCTTTTATTTAAAAACAATTTCATTCGTAAATAACTTTACGATATATTGAGAAGTTTTGAAAAAATTACCTTTTTAAGAAGTACGAAATATTTCATAATACTGAAAATTGTTTATGTGATTCCTGAGAAAATTGATAATTAACACAATTATCAAAACATGCTATCGAAGATTTTATAAGCAATTTTTTTTATTTCAAAATATTGTAAGAAAATCTTATGAAAAATTTCATTGATTTTATTAAATATGTACAAGCTTTGAAATAGTTTCTAAAATAATATAAAATTTATAAATATTTCAAAAAGTCTAAAACAAAAAGTAGATTTTTTAACATTTTTAAATTTAATTTAAAACGTTTTTATGAATTTTTACATGATCTTAAAATAATTACAAAATCAAAATATCTACAATTTGAACGTTACAATTTTCATTCTTTTATTGAAAAACAATTTCATTTGTAACTAACTTTACGATATATTAAGAAGTTTTAAAAAATTAACTTTTTAAGAAGTACGAAATATTTCATAATACTGAAAAGTGTTTATTGAGATTCCGAAGAAAATTGATAATTAACACAATTATCAAAACATACTCTCGAAGATTTTGTAAGCAATTTTTTTTTTATTTCAAAATATTGTAAAAAAAATTATGAAAAATTTGATTGATTTTAATAAATATGTACAAGTTATGAAAGAATTTGTGAAATAATATAAAATTTATAAATATTCCAAAAAGTCTAAAACAAAAAGTAGATTTTTGAACATTTTGAAGTTAAATTTAAAATATTTTTATGAATTTTACATGATCTTAAAATAATTACAAAATAAGAATATCTACAATTTGAAAGTGACAATTTTCATTCTTTTATTTAAAAACAAAAAAGTCTAAAACAAAAAGTAGATTTTTGAATCTTCTGAAATTTAATTTGAAAGATTTTTTTGAATTTTAATTTGTATTAAAATAATTACAAAATGAAACTATCTACAATTTGAACGATACAATTTTAATTCTTTTATTCAAAAACAATTTCATTTGTGAATAACTTTACGATATATTGAGAAGTCTTGAAAAAATTACCTTTTTAAGAAGTACGAAATATTTCATAATAGCGAAAATTGTTTATTGTGATTCCTAAGAAAATAGATAATTAACACAATTATCAAAACATGCTATCGAAGATTTTATAAGCAATTTTTTTTATTTCAAAATATTGTAAAAAAATCTTATGAAAAATTTGATTAATTTTATTAAATATGAACAAGTTACGAAACAATTTCTAAAATAATATAAAATTTATAAATACTCCAAAAAGTCTAAAACAAAAAGTAGATGTTCTAATATTTTGAAGTTTAATTTGAAACATTTTTATGAATTTTACATGATCTTATAATAATCACAAAATCAAAATATCTACAATTTGAACGTTACAATTTCAATTCTTTTATTTAAAAACAATTTCATTTGTAAATAACTTTACGATATATTGAGATGTTTTGAAAGAATTACCTTTTTAAGAAGTACAAAACATTTCATAATAGCGGAAATTGTTTATTGTGATTCCTAAGAAAATAGATAATTAACACAATTATCAAAACATGCTATCGAAGATTTTATAAGCAATTTTTTTTATTTCAAAATATTGTAAAAAATCTTATGAAAAATTTGATTGGTTTTATTAAATGTGTACGAGTTATGAAACAATTTCTAAAATAATATAAAATTTATAAATATTCCAAAACGTCTAAAACAAAAAGTAGATTTTTTAACATTTTGAAATTTAATTTAAAACATTTTTATGAATTTTACATGATCCTAAAAAAAATACAAAACCAAAATTTCTACAATTTGGACGTTACAATTTTAATTCTTTTATTTAAAAACAAAAAAGTCTAAAACAAAAAGTAGATTTTTGAACATTCTGAAATTTGATTATAAAGATTTTTATGAATTTTAATTTGTATTAAAATAATCACAAAATCAAAATATTTACAATTTGAACGTTACATTTTTCTTTCCTTTATTTAAAAACAATTTCATTTGTAAATAACTTTACGATATATTGAGAAGTTTTAAAAAAATTACCTTTTTAAGAAGTACGAAATAATTCATAATACTGAAAATTGTTTATGTGATTCCCAAGAGAATTGATAATTAAGATAATTATCAAAACATACTCTCGAAGATTTTATAAGCAATTTTCTTTATTTCAAAATATTGTGAAAAAACTTCATGAAAAATTTAATTGATTTTAATAAATATGTACAACTTATGAAACAATTTCTAAAATAATATAAAATTTATAAATATTCCAAAAAGTCCAAAACAAAAAGTAGATTTTTTGACATTTTGAAATTTAATTTAAAACATTTTTATGAATTTAACGTGATCTTAAAATAATTACAAAATCAAAATATCTACAATTTGAACGTTACAATTTCAATTCTTTTATTTAAAAACAATTTCGTTTGTTAATAACTTTACGATATATTGAGAAGTTTTAAAAAAATTACCTTTTTAAGAAGCACGAAATAATTCATAATACTGAAAATTGTTTATTGTGATTCCTAAGAAAATTGATAATTAACACAATTATCAAAACATACTCTCGAAGATTTTAGAAGCAATTTTTTTTTATTTCAAAATATTGGAAAAAAATTTATGAAAAATTTGATTGATTTGATTAAATATGTACAAGTTATGAAACAATTTCTAAAATAATATAAAATTTATAAGTATTCCAAAATGTCTAAAACAAAAAGTAGATTTTTTACCACATTTTGAAATTTAATTTGAAACATTTTTATGAACTGTGCATGATCTGAAAATAATTACAAAATCAAAATATCTACAATTTGAATGTTACCATTTTAATTCTTTCATTTAAAAACAATTTCATTTGTAAGTAACTTTACGATATATTGAGATGTTTTGAAAAAATTACCTTTTTAAGAAGTACGAAATATTTCATAATACTGAAAATTGTTCAATGTGATTCCTAAGAAAATTGATAATTAACACAATTATTAAAACATACTCTCGAAGATTTTATAAGAAATTTTTTTTATTTCATAATATTGTAAAAAAGTCTTATGAAAAATTTGATTGATTTCATTAAATATGTATAAGTTATGAAGCAATTTCTAAAATAATATAAAATTTATAAATATTCCAAAAAGTCCAAAACAAAAAGTAGAGTATTCACATTTTGAAATTCAATTTAAAACATTTTTATGTATGTATATTTAATCTCTCCCTTTTACATGTTTGAGGGCCTCCGCTCCCTGTACATATATTTAGAGTTTATCCTTAGTCTAACTTATTTGCTGCTTATATTCTAATTCTTCGCCTTACATGATAATAGTCATATTAATACTATTCTTCTTAAATTTCTACAAATCTAAGCATGAGCGACCTTCCAGGGCTTCCGTTTTCTCTTACCATCAAATGCATTTTCAACGATTTAAAATTTACCATTTTTTTAGTTACTCTCCTTTACAGAGGATTACCCGTTTGGCTCTGCCCTGTTCCCTTGCTTTCTCTTATTTCTTCCAGCTTTTTCATCCACATCACTCCCTGTCCATTACCATCCAAGATCCTACTCACACAGTCATCCACACTCAACTGTCCATCTTCCTCTTCTGTACACCTTTCTAGCACATGTGCCCATGACTCCACCTCGTATCCACATACGCTGCACAAATTATGCTCTTCATCCATCCAATATCTACAAGCTCTCACTCCTTCCCCTATTCTAAACCGTACCACCCTATTCCATTTGTCTTCCTTTTTCATCTTTTACAAATATTCTGGTTCCGTCAACCCTTTGACCATCATATACCATCTATTGTACTTCGAATCCATAATCTTTCTCCATCTCTCTTCTCCTTGTCTTACTGATAGCTCTAATTCTATGTTCTGCCAATCCAGAGCCCCTTCCTGCATATCACAAACATTCCTCATTTTTGTCCTTTCTTCCTCCCATTTCGAGTTTCCCAAATTTCCTCTCGTCTCTTTGTTCCGAACTTCGTCCAAGCATACTTGTGCTATTCTGCTCCCCTCTCCCCTTTTCAGTTTCTCTTCAAACCTCCAGGCTCTCTTAATTTGTCTCGTTACCATTTTCTCCCTTCCTAGTTCTTCCCTCAACATGTATCCTGGGCAACTCCAACTAACCCCCATTACCCATCTCAGAAATCTCTCATGCATGCTTTCCGCCTTCCTATGTTCTTTTCATCCCCAGACTTCTACACCATAACCCAATACCGCCCATACCAACGCATCAAACAACCAGACCCTCATTCATCAGTCGTCCTTGAACCTTCTCTTTCCAATACCCCATACTTGGCCCATTGCTTTGCTCGCACATTCGATTCTCTTCCCCACCTGCACCTCGTTTCCCCCTCCTGCCTTAAACCAGAAACCTAAGTAACAGAACTCCTCCACACTTTCCACTGTTTGTCCGTTCATCTTCCAACCGTAACCTATTTTGGTCTTTCTCTTTCTGAAGGACATCACTTTGGTCTTCCCTACGTTCACCGTCAGTTCTTTTGCTCGTACATATTCTTCGAAGATTTTTATCATTAGGTTCATCCCCTTCCCATCGTCTGCTAATAGAACTACGTCGTCCGCGTATGCTAGAGAGTATAGTTTGCTGTTACCCAGAATCGTCCCCCCTTTCCCTTTCTCCATTAGCTTCTCCTCTAAGTCTGCCAACAGCATATTAAAGAGCAGCGGACTCAAAGGGCACCCTTGCCTAAGACCTCTTTCTGTCCAGAAAACCTCCCCTTTTTTCCCCCCTATCTTCACCCTAATCCTGGTTCCAGTAAAAATTTCCTTTATCCTCTTCACTAACCCTTCCTCTATTCCCTTCTCTTTCATTGCCTGCCATAGAACTTTTCTATTCCCTGAGTCAGAAGCTGCTTTAAGATCTACGAACAAGGCTACTAATTTCCCTTTTTTTCTCCCTAAGTTTCTGTTAACCAAGTAGTTGAGTACGTAAATGTTATCTATTGTTCCCATCCCTTTTCTAAATCCCGTCTGATTGTGTGGGATACTTTGTTTCTCTTCTATCTGATTCTCCAACCTTTTTCTTAGAATTTCCGCGTATATTTTATAACCCACTGGCATGAGGGTGATCCCTCTGTACTCTTCTACCTTCTTACCATCCCCTTTCTTGACAAGCGGTACCACCAGGCCTGTCCTCCACTCCTCCGGCCACCCTTCTCCTTTCCAGACCTTGTTGCAGATCTTCCACATCCCTTCCCTAATCCCTTCTCCTCCATACTTTATCGCTTCGTTCTCCATATCATCCTCTCCTGTAGCCTTGCTTCTTTTTAGTCTATCTATCGCCTCATTCACTTCGTCTCTTGTTATTTCGTTCACTTCCTCCCTTTCTCCCTGGACTGTCTTTCTATTTCCCTCTTTGATCCTATTTTGTTCTCCCCCTAGCAGACCCTCAAAATAATTCGTCCATTCATCCATTTCTATTTCTTCATTCACGCTCCTCCTTCTTCCTCTTTCCCTGTTTATCACCTCCCAAACCCTACCTTCTTTGATTGCTTTTTCTACTTCTTCCTTGTATTTCTCCTTCCCTTTTTGCTTTTTCCCTTCCAGCATCCTCTCATGTTCTCTTTTCCTCCTGTTGTACTCCACCTTCTCTATTTCCCCTTTCCTCCATTTTCTTACAGACTCTTTCATTCTCTCCTTACTCTCCCTGCATTCCCCGTCCCACCAGCCTCTCTTTTCCTCTTCTCTTCCTTCTTTCGCACCTATCTCATCCCTTACCTTCTCAATCGACCCTTTCAATCTTTCAATCAACAAGTCTACTTCCTCCTACTTCTCATATCTAACGTTCTCCTTTTCCATTTTTTGTTCAAACACTTTTAATTTATCTACCCCCCAGTCTACCATTTTCGCGTTCCTTTCCCCCCCTCTTTCCTTTCTCCCTCTGCCGCGCTTGTGGACGCCACCTTTCAGTGTCGCTATAACTGGGAAGTGCTCGGACCCTATCTCATTCCCCACCTTCATACTACATATCATATTCCTCATTCTTTCTTCCGCCAGGATGTAGTCTATTACTGTCTCTCCCTTACCTACACATGTGATCTCTCCCTTCTCATCTCCTTTCATATTGCCATTACATATGAACCATCTTGTTTCTCCTATTACTTCTAGTAACTTCCTCCCCCCCTGTCTATCTCCCTATGTTTGGAGCTCCTTATATAGGCTTCCTCTTCTTCATCCCAAGTCCCTCCCCCTTGCTCGCCAGTCCAAGCATTCAAGTCACCTTCTATCAAAACCAACTCTTCCTTCTTTTCCTCCATCCACCTCCTTATTTCTCTCCAACCTTCCTCTTCCCCTCTTCTTCTATATACACAAACCACCGCTATTTTGACTTTTCCAATTACAATCCTTCTTACCATTGTTCCATCCTTTTCCTCTCTATCCTCCTCTGTTCTCCCTTTTACTGCCAGTTCTTTTCTCACCCCTGAGACCATGCCGCCCATCCCTCTACCTTTAACGTGTTCCTTTCTTGCTTCTTGCATTGTCCACACATACCCTTTAAGGAACAACCTTTTCATCCCCTTCCAATCCTTCTCCTCTGCCCAAGTTTCACTCATCATAATCACATCCCATTTTTCTAACTCCCGCCAAAAACCTTCATTCTTGTTCTTCAAGCCTGACACATTCCAGAAAGCTATTTCTACGTTTTTCCCATCCCTTCCCTCTCCTATCCTCCTTACTTTTCTTCCGCCAGTCTTTTTGGAAACCCCTCTATTTGCTCGCTAACATCTTTTGTATCTTCCTTTTTTCTACCTTTCTCAACTCTTTTTCCCTTCTTCCTTATTTCTTCTGATTCCTCGTCCCAGAACCATTCCTCACCATTTATCCATAATCTGTCTTTCCCTTTCCATACCATGTGTCCCTTTTTCTTCTCTATCCATGCCCTCTGGTCTATTTGCCATCTCCTGTTCCTCTCCCTCCATGTCAGATCCTCTTCAATTCTTTCCCTTCTTCCTTTCAATAATTTTTTGTTCTCCATAATTTTCTTTTTCTCCTCCTCACTCCCTACTTTTACTACAAACATTCCTTCCTTTCCTTCCTTCGTTCCTCCTATTCTCTTATCTCCTTCTACCCTTACCTGCACTCCAATATCTCTCAAAAGATTTATGATTTCCGCCTCCCCTGTTTCACTCTCCATTGTCAATCCCTTAATAATTATGTTTTTTTTTCTCTTTGCCTTTTCTTCCCCTTCCAATCTTCTTTCAATGTCACGTAGTCTCTTCTTCAATCTTTCACTCTCATTTTGCACGTTCTTATTACTCCCTATGTCTATTTCCGCACCCTCTGTTTCTTTCCCCATATGCTCATTCCTCAGTTCTGAGTTGTTCACCCTCTCTTCCAGCTGTTTTATCTCAATATTTCTCCTTTCGTCATCCTCCTTCTGTCTATTCTCTATGCTCTGTAGCTTATGCCATACCTTATCCTTCTCCTCTTTCCAGAGTTTATTCCACTCCTCCCACTTTTCTCTTACTTTTCTTATTTCCCCCCTTACAACATTTCCCTGCCTATTCATATCTTCCAAACTTTTCCTTGTTTCCTCTCTAAACCCTTTTATGAGAGCCTCTAATTTTTCAAACATCCCTCCGTCCCCCCTATCTCTATCTGGTGTTTTCCGTTTAGTGAGTTTATTTCTGCCTTTCTTGCTTTCCTTATCCGTTTCTAACTCATCGTCTCCTTCCTCTCTTTTTCTTTCGTCTTCCCCCTCACTACTGGTCACGTTTCCTTTTTTTCGCCATTCGTCCAAACTCCGATTCGAGCCCGCGCTGCCTAGCTTGTTCAGGCGTTGTAGGTTATAGGGCCTCCCGCCTTTATGGCCCGTACCTGAATCCCTTCTCTCTGCCGTCCCCACCCTAGACGGCGTCTTAAACGTCTCTTGACCGCTACCGCTACTGTCATCTTCCCCCTTCACCCCACTAACCGAGCTCGCAACCTCGTCAGCAATTGCCTCATCTCCCGCCTGACCTCTGGCGCCCGTTTGCGGACTTCTTACCGTCGGCATCCCACTATGCAACCTTACCCACTGTTCCACGACGCTACCTTCTCTTCACCTACCTACCTCTTACCCCCCTTGCGGACAACAATTTTTCACTCCTAACCTCAAAACTTTCGTACGCTCCAATTTCCTTTTCTCACACCTCACTTTCAACCTTTACACCGTTTCCTACACTGACCCTTCTTCCTTCACACCTGATCTCCGCACTCAATGCCCTTTCTGCTTCCACACACGCTGATTCCCTTCACCAAAGCCAAAAAAACCAACACTTGACACAAAACAGTTCTCTCGCGATCGATACCGAAAACGGAAGCCTAAAACATTTTTATGAATTTTACATGATCTTAAAATAATTAAAAAATCAAAATATCTACAATTTGAACGTTACAATTTTAATTATTTTATTTAAAAACAAAAAAGTCTAGAACAAGAAGTAGATTTTTGAACATTCTGAAATTTAATCAAAAATATTTTTATGAATTTTACATGATCTTAAAACAATTACCAAATCAAAATATCTACAATTTGAACGTTACAATTTTAATTCTTTCATTTCAAAACAATTTCATTTGTAAATAACTGTGTATATATAATTTGTAAATAACGGTGGTATTCTTATTGCTGTTAAAAATAAATTTCATAGTGTATCCATTCCTTGTAACTTTACGATATATTGAGAAGTTTAAAAAAAGTTACCTTTTTAAGAAGAACGAAATATTTCATAATACTGAAAATTGTTTATTGTGATTCCTAAGAAAATTGATAATTAACACAGTTATCAAAACATACTCTCGAAGATTTTATAAGCAATTTTTTTTCATTTCAAAAAATTGTAAAAAAATTTTATGAAAAATTTGATTGATTTTATTAAATATGTCCAACTTATGAAACAATTTCTAAAATAATATAAAATTTATAAATATTCCAAAAAGTCTAAAACAAAAAGTAGATGTTTTAGCATTTTGAGATTCAATTCGAAACATTTTTATGAATTTTACATGATCTTAAAATAATTACAAAATCAAAATATCTACAATTTGAACGTTACAATTTTAATTCTTTTATTTAAAAACAATTTCATTTGTAAATAACTTGACGATATATTGAGAAGTTTAAAAAAAATTACCTTTTTAAGAAGTACGAAATATTTCATAATACTGAAAATTGTTTATTGTGATTCCTAAGAAAATTGATAATTAACACAGTTATTTCATTTTATTTCATTTCATATATTTATTTATCCGACAGTCTTACGACCAATTACAGGATAATATATCTATGTTGTCATTAACATAGAGTACACACAACGCAGTTATATTACAATGTTTTACAATATTAGATTATTATATTTCCAGGTGTAAACTTACATGAATAATGGCAAAGCATATATTTGAACGATACATAAATTTAGATATAAGCCTCAATGGAAGTTAAAAAGTTTGACAATGACATATGGACCATATCAAGAGGAACTGTACAATTTCCACTAATTTTGTTTACAATACCACACATTCTATTTATAGGCGTATGGATTATTCGATTAGGTTTCTTTTTTGAAGTTTCAAGATAAAAAGGCACCACGGAGCGGGTATTTTGTGGAGGAGCAAACCATGGTATCTCAGCTAGTAAATAGGGACAGTCGACATAACCCTTTAGTAATTTCAAGAGAAATAAAATGGAGTGGACATTACTACGATCTTTCAAAGTCCATATTTTGAACCTGTCACAGAGTTCAATGTAATCAGAACCGGGAGGTAGAAATTGCCCATTTACTTTCCAATTCAGGAAATTAAAAAATTTCTTTTGACATTTGTCGATTGATTCGATTAGGTATTCTGCTGTAGGATACCAGATCACAGATCCATATTCAAGCTTTGATCTAACTAGCGCAAAGTACAGAGAACTCAGTGCAATCGGATTTTTAAACGAACGACAGGTTCTCATTAGAAATCCCAGTGCCCTATTGGCTTCTCTCAGTAAGTAATCAATATGAATATTGAAGCGCAACGCATTATGCATATTCAAACCAAGGTCCTTCATAAAGTGGACCTTTTCCAGAATGGATCCATTTATTTCATATTGAAAATTAATAATGGTGACTTTGTGAGAATATGACATTACCTTACACTTTGTAACATTAATATCCAGTGAATTTTCGGCGCACCATTTAACAAAAATGTTAATACTTTCTTGAAGTTTCAAGCAGTCATTGATATTATCGATTGGAAAAAACAATTTAGCATCATCTGCATAGAATAGAATATACACACTCAAAAGCTGTTCAACGCCATTGACATAAATTACAAATAATAAAGGGCCTAAATTAGAGCCCTGTGGTACACCTGATGTGGGAGTAAACAGAACTGAAGGGTAGCCATTGTATTGTACAATATGTTCACAATCAATTAGATAAGAGTTTAAAAGATTGAGAAGTTTGTAGGGCACACCAAGAATTTTCAATTTATCTATTGTAAGACTATGATTTATGCAGTCAAAGGCTTTGGACATGTCCGTATATATGACATCTACCTGTTGATGTTCATTTAAGAATTTCTCAGTCATTTGCACGAAAGTTAACAAATTAGATGTTGTTGATCTACGGGGTACAAAGCCGTGCTGAGCAGAGGATAAGATGGGAGTTACATAAGGCCAGAGTAGGTCGCACACGCACATCTCCATTACCTTTGAAAATTTTGATAATATGGCAATTGGTCTATAGTTAACAATCATTGATACAACCTTTTTTAAAAACTGGGCAAATGCGAGCCTTTTTCCATCGAGCTGGAAACGTATTTGTCTTTATTGCTAAGTTGGTGATGAAATGTAAGGGATCAATAAAAAGATTCGCACAGTTTTTAAGGAGACAACTTGGGATTAGGTCGATGCCAGCAGTAAGCTTATTTGAAAGTTTGCATATATTTGACAGTAGCTCTTGTTTAGAGATTTGAGTTGTGTCCCCGAAAAGAATTCGTGGTTCTGAGCAGAGTCCTTCAATAGGAAGAACAGACGCTTTGTACACGCTATTAAATAAGCACGCGAATGCGTTTACAATATCAAGAGGACAGGTAAGCTCTTTGTCGTTCTACATGATAATACCTGGAATTCTAGAGGTTTTTTTCAGTCTATTAATGTGGTTCCAAAAGTAGGAAGGCGCTTCAATAATTTTATTTTTTATATCCGATTGATAAGATTCGAATAACACGCGGGCTTTACGCTTCATATGGGTTCTCAGCTCCCTAAAGGCCTTGAGATAGTAAGGATTTTGAGTACTATTATATTTTAATCTAAAGGTGTATTTACACTTTATTACACTATATATATAGTATATTACACTATATTTCACTGAATTTTCCGGAGGTGTGAATGGATATTTCGATATGTTGGCTGGCTGACAGCCAGCAGACAGAGCGTGTAAATACACCTTAAATTTTTCTTTAGCTTGTAAATCAAAAATATGTTGTTTCGTGTACCAGGGTGGTTATTGATTTTTGTAAGAATTCAGGGGATAAGTACCAACCTCCCTATGTAAGATTTCATAAATTAACTCATAGAAAATATGTAGCGCCTCGTTAACGTTTTTCGATAAGTATAGCGCCGACCAATCCGCAGCGGCTAAACAAGAAACCACAACTGACAGGTCACGATTTTGAAACTTGTATCTTTTATGAAGAATTTGATTGATTTTATTAAATATGTACAAGTTATGAAACAATTTCTAGAATAATATAAAATTTATAAATATTTCAAAAAGTCTGAAACAAAAAGTAGATGTTTGAGCATTTTGAAATTTAATTTAAAACATTTTTATGAACTTTACAAAATCTTAAAATAATTACAAAATAAAAATATCTACAATTTTAACGTTACAATTTGCATTCTTTTATTTAAAAACAATTTCATTTGTAAATAACTTTACAATATATTGAGAAGTTTTTAAGAAATTACCTTTTTAAGAAGTACGAAAGATTTTTAAATTTAATTTAAAACGTTTTTATGAATTTTTACATGATCTTAAAATAATTCCAAAATCAAAATATCTACAATTTGAACGTTACAATTTTCATTCTTTTATTGAAAAACAATTTCATTTGTAACTAACTATACGATATATTAAGAAGTTTTAAAAAAATTAACTTTTTAAGAAGTACGAAATATTTCATAATACTGAAAAGTGTTTATTGAGATTCCTAAGAAAATTGATAATTAACACAATTATCAAAACATACTCTCGAAGATTTTGTAAGCAATTTTTTTTTATTTCAAAATATTGTAAAAAAATCTTATGAAAAATTTGATTGATTTCATTGAATATGTACAAGTTATGAAACAATTTCTAAAATAATATAAAATTTATAAAAATTCCAAAAAGTCCAAAACAAAAAGTAGATTTTTTAACATTTTAAAATTCAATTGAGAACATTTTTATGAATTTTACATGATCTTAAAATAATTACAAAATCAAAATATCTACAATCTGAACGTTACAATTTTCATTCTTTTATTAAATATGTAGCGCCTCGTTAACGTTTTTCGATAAGTATAGCGCCGACCAATCCGCAGCGGCTAAACAAGAAACCACAATTGACAGGTCACGATTTTGAAACTTGTATCTTTTGGAGTTTGAGCTAATAGGCATATAGTTTTTTTCGGATACTGAAGGTAGATGTGCTTCAAAACATAAAACCAGTGGTGGGTGGTACCTGTCCACTGGCAGGATTGGTATATTACAGGAAGACACTTCACAGGGGAAAGTTGATAACACGACATCGAGGTACCTGTCATTGATATTGTTTATATCGTTGTATTGCGTAAGCTGGTGGAGATGTTGAAAGGCGACTAGCAAAGCAGATTTCCTATCAGAGCTACCCAAATTCACAAAATTTTTCAAATTAGGAACATTAAAGTCACCCACGATTAATAGTTTGTTATTCCAGATAGCGTTCAAACTAGACAAAGCGTCAAAAAATAATTCAAATTCTTGAACAGAAGTATTAGGTGGAATATATGTGGCTAATATAATAAAAGGGATTTTTTCAAGAATAGCTTTAATTGCAACGATGTTCACTCTGGGCACTAACCGAATAACGGAGCTTACGTCTAACGAGCCGCAGACAATTCTGGTCTTAGTAGCAATAAGGACGCCACCACCCCCTTTAATTAACCTGTCATCTCTGTAAACATCAAAAAGCTCACAATAAAAAAATTCAGCATTATTAATTGGAGGTTTTAGCCAAGTCTTGGAAAAAATCAAAATATCATAGTTACAAATATCAGAAGATGTTTCAAGAGATTTAAATTTAGTATTTATACCTCTGACATTTTGATGATAAATTGAAATATCATTCAAAAGTGTTACACCTACGGAGTGAGTACGAGTAATACCTAAGTTGAAGTTGTCTGATGAGTAGTGACCTTGGAAGGATGAGTTGCAGTGAGACTTTTGGTGACTATTTTCGGCTCTCCCAGATGAAACACAAGTTTCAGATTTTTTTCTCCACGAGCTTGCCGTGTCTCCATAATCTTCTTCAACTCGCTGAGACTCGCTCGCTGCGCTGGAGTCCGGTCGGGTGCGAGATTCATTTCCGTTAAAGAATCCGTTTGTTGAGGTTGTTTCCCCCATACCCAATATTTCTGGAGCATTGTTTGTGCAACTGCTTCTGACTCGAAAATTATTTTGACGGAACGTGGAGGTCCAGACGTCTGTGGATTTTTACCAATCCTTGAACATTTAATAGGTCTTGGATTGTAATCGTTTGAGATGTTTGAGAGGAAGTTGTTAATAACATCAATTAGAGTAGGGACAGATTTGGAGATATCAGGAAGTTGGGAATTTTCTGGGCATCCATACAAGATTAAGTTGTGCTTACATGCCATCCTGTCAGTAATCTCCAACATGCAGTTCAAACTTATATCCTTACCAATGGGCTTCATTTCCAATTGCTGAACTTTCACTTCCAGGTTATCAATACGGTCTAGCGCACAGCCCAATTGAGTACTGAAATCGTTGAGTTTTGAAGCGAGAGTTGCGGTCGATTCCTTGAACTCAGCGCATATGGATGCTCGATGATCTTCTAGGAGTGCTGTCGTTTTATTCATATGCTGGTTCAAAAGCGCTTCAAGGTCCGTTTTAGTTACAGGACTATTGACATCACTTGTTTTTTCTTGCCTAAAGATAGGAGATGATGATCTTGGTTTATAGCCACAGCATTTTCTTTTCCCTGTCTTTTGGCTGATAGAGGAGCCCATACATCCAGGATGATAGTGCACACCACAGGGGCAAATGAGTGAGTCCCCTGCAATCTCTGCATATTTAACTGCTATATAAGCATAACAGTAATGGAAACTGTAGGCAATGCTGGCAATGCGAAGTGAGGTTATGCTGATCACGTGTTTGAGAGTAACACACAAAATTCAGAAGCTAGTTTCACAACTAAAAGAAACGTGGAAGTAGACCAAATATGCACTATCTTTATAGCTCCACAGGCAAAGTCGGAATGAGTCAATCAAAAAAAGTAAGAGAAAAGAACCGCATCACTTCCGCGAAGGAACACTGAAAGTGAGTTTATGTCGACAGGATAACGATTTGGCACTAAGACACCACAAAAGAGGTCAAAAACAACCACTTGTATCCTCGGTGTACTCGGTGCACCATAAGTCATTAAACAGAAGCTAACACAACATAATATAACATCAATATTGTAATTAAAAAGTAGATTTTCGACAGACACGAAACTAGTGCGTGTATCGCGTGTATGCGCGCGCTGATTTTTTGATTATCAAAACATACTCTCCAAGATTATATAAGAAATTTTTTTTATTTCAAAATATTGTAAAAAAATCTTACGAAAAATTTGATTGATTTCATTAAATATGAACAAGT
>CAKNXH010046543.1:24434-36122 GCA_932178445.1 Andricus quercusramuli
ATTTTATAAGCAATTTTTTTATTTCAAAATATTGTACAAAAATCTTATGAAAAATTTGAATGATTTTATTAAATATGTACGAGTTATGAAACAATTTCTAAAATAATATAAAATTTATAAATATTTCAAAAAGTCTAAAACAAAAAGTAGATGTTTGAACATTTTGAAATTTAATTTAAAACATTTTTATGAACTTTACATGATCTTAAAATAATTACAAAATCAAAATATCTACAATTTGAACGTTACAATTTTCATTCTTTTATTAAAAAATAATTTCATTTGTAAATAACTTTAGGATATATTGAGAAGTTTTTAAAAAATTACCTTTTTAAGAAGTACGAAAGATTTCATAATACTGCAGATTTTTTACTGTGAGTCCTTAGAATATTGATAATTAACACAATTATCAAAACATACTCTCGACGATTTTATAAGCAAATTTTTTTTATTTCAAAATATTGTAAAAAAATTTTATGAAAAATTTGATTGATTTTATTAAATATGTACAAGTTATGAAACAATTTCTAAAATAATATTAAATTTATAAATACTCCAAAAAGTCCAAAACAAAAAGTAGATTTTCTAACATTTTAAAGTTCAATTGAGAACATTTTTATGAATTTCACATGATCTTAAAATAATTACAAAATCAAAATATCTACAATTTGAACGTTACAATTTTCATTCTTTTATTAAAAAACAATTTCATTTGTAAATAACTTTACGATATATTGAGAAGTTTTTAAAAAATTACCTTTTTAAGAAGTACGAAAGATTTCATAATACTGCAGATTTTTTACTGTGAGTCCTTATTATTATTATTATTATTATACCATTAAGCCATTTCCCTTTCGGGGTAGGCGTGACTTGCTCGGTTGGGGAATAGTAAACAGGTGAATAGGTATAGAGTAGGTTGGTATATGGGCATAAGGTATATAGGAGTTTTATAGGTGTTAGGGATAGGTGTTTTAGATCGATCTGGAATTCTCGTGTCATTTATTTAGATGACACGTTCATTCCGCAACACTGCTCCGACCCAGGTTGCTGATCAATCTCTCTAGCGATCACCCCAAGTGAGGAACCTCACAAAATTGTTATGTATGGTTCCCCACTTGGGCCCATTAGTATCCAAAGTCTCTGTTTCAGGCGCCATTCACACTATTGTCACTCTGTTTACAAACTATTTGTCGCCACACATTTCTGTCCTGGCATACTACTCTAGCTTCCTTCACGTCCATGCATTTCTTCACGCAAGCTCTTCTGTTCCTATGGCTTCTTACGTCTCTTCGGATTAATGTCTCATTCACAGATTCTGACCATTCTTTCGGCGGTCTACCTCTGGGCATTCTACCATTTACTTTACCTTTATACACTTGCTTCGTCAGTCGTTCATCTTTCATTCTTTCAAGATGTCCGAACCACCTTAGCTGATTTCTTTCCCATATGTCAACTAGTGTCTCTTGTGTACCACATTCTTTGAGGATTGTCTCATTTCTGACTTTGTCCATCAGTGTTTTCCCGCATATTATGCGGAGAGGTTTCATGCCGATCGCGTTGATTTTGCTCCTGTCCTTTTCTTGACAGGTCCATGTCTCGCTACCGTATAGTACAGTTGGTACGAAGATAGAGTTATGTATGGCCATTTTAGCTTTTTTTGATATGTTTTTATTTCTGAGGATGGATCCTGCTCTACCGATAACCTGCTTACCCTTATTTATGCGCCTATCTAACTCCCCATCTATTTTTCCGTCGCTAGTGAATAGGCTACCCAGATATACGTACTTGTCAACTTGTTCTAATCCCTCACCATTTAGGACAATGTTGCACATTGTTTTCTCGCTTTTTCCCTCAAACACCATGATTTTCGTTTTATTCACGTTAATTTTGAGGCCCATGTTCTCCATGCTTGTATTTAGTTTATTCAACATTCTTTGCAAGTCCTCGATTGATTCTGCCATAATATTGATAATTAACACAATTATCAAAACATACTCTCGACGATTTTATAAGCAAATTTTTTTTATTTCAAAATATTGTAAGAAAATTTTATGAAAAATTTGATTGATTTTATTAAATATGTACAACTTATGAAACAATTTCTGAAATAATATAAAATTTATAAATATTCCAAAAAGTCCAAAACAAAAAGTAGATTTTTTAACATTTTGAAATTTAATTTAAAACAGTTTTATGAATTTTACATGATCTTAAAATAATTACAAAATCAAAATATCTACAATTTGAACGTTAAAATTTGCATTCTTTTATTTAAAAACAATTTCATTTGTAAATAACTTTACGATATATTGAGAAGTTTTTAAAAAATTACCTTTTTAAGAAGTACGAAATATTTCATAATACTGAAAATTGTTTATTGTGATTCCTAAGAAAATTGATAATTAACACAATTATTAAAACATACTCTCGAAGGTTTTATAAGAAATTTTTTTTATTTCGAAATATTTTTGAAAAATCTTATGAAAAATTTGATTGATTTCATTGAATATGTACAAGTTATGAAACAATTTCTAAAATAATATAAAATTTATAAATATTCCAAAAAGTCCAAAACAAAAAGTAGATTTTGTAACATTTTAAAATTCAATTGAGAACATTTTTATGAATTTTACATGATCTTAAAACAATTAAAAAATCAAAATATCTACATTTTGAACGGTACAAGTTTAATTCTTTTATTTAAAAACAATTTCATTTGTAAATAACTTTACGATATATTGAGAAGTTTTGAAAAAAATACCATTTCAAGAAGTACGAAATATTTCATAATACTGAAGATTGTTTCTTGTGATTCCTAAGAAAATTGATATTTAACACAATTATAAAAACATACTCTCGAAGATTTTATGAGCAATTTTTTTTTCAAAATATTGTGAAAAAATTTGATTGATTTTATTGAATATGTACAAGTTATGAAACAATTTCTAAAAAAATATATATTTTATAAATATTACAAGAAGTCTAAAACAAAAAGTAGATTTTTCAACATTTTTAAGTTTAAGTTGAAACATTTCTATGAATTTTACACGATCTTAAAATAATTACAAAATCAAAATATCGCCGCGCGCGACATCTCGCACGCACACACACATGAACATAGCATGACACACACACCCATCTGTATCATTCCAACACTCCCTCCTGTTATGCTCGTTATAATTATACTAGTAACTTAATTTGTAATTGAACGTTTATTCCTTTACAGCAACCTTTTGATATAAACACTTTTGTTTCTTATGATTAATTAAAAGCCTTTAAATAAACTTGAACTTTCTTAGGTCTGTTGTTACATTTGGTATAAAAAAAAAATAAATAAAAACTACCATGCACCATGCCAGTAGCGCCAATCGTTCAAATCTACATCCCAATAAAACGTATTTCCTCCTTTGTCAGTAGCATAATTAATACCATCTATGGTTTCGTAATAATACTCCTTTTCAGAGCACACCTCATTGGATGTTGCGAAATGATTGAACTTATCTGTGTAATCCTCATGATACTTTTTCTTTTCCGAAACAGGATCATAACGTTCAGTTAGTTCTTGTTCCTGAGAGTCTGTAATGACAAATTATAATAAATTAAATATTTTCTTTGTCAAATTTTCATGTAATGAAAACGATAAGGGCTTTGTGAACATATCAGCTAACTGTTCCTTTGAGGGTACCCACTTAACAATCATGCGTCCTCTAACAGCACACTCTTCAACAAAGTGATACCTTATTTTATAGCAGATAAATTGTCACAGTACAAAGTCATAGGATAACGAGTTTTACCAGCAAATAATTTCAAAGAAAACCCTAAAGCTATCATTTCTTTACAAGCTTCGCTCATAGCTATGTACTCTGCTTGACAAATAGACAAGGATACGTAGTGTTGTTTTTGTGTTTTCCACGCAATTGTGTCACCGTATAATCTGACAAATAACCGCATGTGGTTATTGAGCCCTTACAATCTGCCAAACTAGAGTCAGAAAAACCATCTATGCCTTCACCTTTCCCTGTGTATGTCAACGAAATTCTTTTTGTATTTATTAGACATGGGAAGACGCGTTCTAGCATTTTCCATTCTAATAGAGTAGGGTTCAATTGATGTCTACTCAATATGTTTACAGCGTAACTAATATCCGGCCTAGTGGCATTAGCTAAATAAAGAAGAGATCCTACAGCTTCTCTAAACCCAGTAGGAGAAATTACTTTTTCATTTCGCGATTCGCCTTCCCTAGCTCTCCTTTCTCTATTCAAAACCTGATTAGTCATCATAGGTGACCTTTGAGGATAAGCCTGTTCGTAGCCGAATTTCTTAATCATTTGTTCAATGAATTTTGTTTGATTTAATTTCAATGTACCCGCCTTCCTATCTCGGATGAAAGTGATACCCAGATACTCTTTAGGCTCTCCTAGATCCTTCATGCGAAATCTTTTCTTAAGTTCTTCTCTGTATTTATTCAAAGCCTTTTCACTATTACCTGTCAATATTATGTCATCGACATATAGCAAAGCTAATATGATCAACTTTTCTTTTATTAGTACAAATAAACATGGATCATTCTCGTTTGTGACAAAACCAAGTTCTTTCATTGTATCAAAGAATGTTTCGTACCACCTTTTCGGACTAGTCTTTAAACTATACAGTGATTTCTCTAGTTTGCAAACTTTAGCCTTTTTCTCAGATTCCGTGTACGGAAGACCGTCAGGAATTTCGATATAAATTTCTTCAAGTACTTTACTGTTTAGGAATGCAGTTTTTACATCAAGTTGGAACATGGTTAAATTATGTTTATTTGCGAAAGCTAACACAGCTCGGACTAACGATATTCTTGTTACTGGAGCGTATGTTTCGTGCAAATTATAAAAGTTTTTATCTTGAAAGCCTCGAGTAACTAAACGCGCCTTTTTAATTCTGTTTCCTTCAGAATTGACCTTTTCCTTAAAAATGCAACGTGTAGTTAGAATATTGGGTTTGCGACCTTGAGAGTCTAATTTTCGCCTATCAACTACTTGAAAGACTTTATTAATTGTCATTGCATCTAACTCATTTTTAACGGCTTCGAGCCATTCTACGCTATCGTGTCTATTTAAAACCTCCTTGTAGTTTTTGAGTTCTCCAGTGATATCAGTTAGCAATGCGTAAAACTCTGAACTAACTCGATTATTCCTTATCCCTGAGAGAGACGAGTATAGCAATATTGGCTCAGCAACCACCCTTTTACGCGGCCTACCTCTTTTCCTTTTGTTTGAGAGCTTAACCTCTCCCTCCGAATCTGAGCTTTCAGCTCGTTCGATCTCTCCCTCCTTTTGTGAGTTTAAGGATTGTTTTTGAACTTTATCATTAATCTTTTCTGGATCATCACGAGTTATTTTTAGTTCCTCGAATTTTTCTTTGTATACGTCCCCATACATGTATCTTTCTATAAACTTAACATGCCTCGCTTCAATTATTCTTTTAGTTTCCGGATGATATAATAAATAACCTGTCGGATGATATCCTACTAAGAATGTTCTAATTGATACTTCACTGAATTTAGTTTCGTTTTTAATTTTAGTATAAGCAATACATCCAAACCTTTTCAGCTGATTAACTTCGCACTTGTGATTGGGAGCCAATAATTTTATAGGAGATTGCATATTTAACGTTTTGTGTGGGCTTGAATTATATAGATGGGTTGTTGCTCCTAACCCGATATCCCACATATTTGACGGCAGACCCGAATCTAACATCAATGCTCTCAATTTCTTTTGTATAGTTTGGTTAAATCTCTCAACCACGCCGTTATGTTCTGGGGTTGAGGGACACACTGTCTTAAGTTGTGCACCGAATTCGTTTAAAACATCGATTGTTTTTTACTTGTAAATTCGGTACCTTTATCGCATTCCATATAACAAATTTTAAGATCCTTCCCTACTAAGTTTCTTATTGAAATAATATATTCTTTTAAGCATTTGGGCATATCCGTCTTGTGTTTTAGTGGATAAGTACCTGCATATCGAGAATAGCTATCGATGAAACTTACTATAAATCGGTATTTACTGGGATAAGTCACGGGACTTATATATCCCATCACGTCCGCGTGTATTTTCAGCAAAGGAGCAGCTTCCCTACGTCTCGTTTTAAGAAACGGTAGTTTGTTCATTTTTGCTCGAAAACAAATGTCACATTCCTTTATTCCTTCATCGAAATCAGATTTATCAAAGTTTTCTATTTCCGGATAAAGTTTCTTAAATTTAAACAAGTATTGTGGTGATATATGCCCTAGTCTAGCATGCCATAGTAAGATTGAGTTTAGTTTTTCTTTTCTGATAGATTTTAGTTGAATGGAACCGTTAATTTTTCCGACAGTTAAATTGTCAACCTTTTCAATTTTTCTATTGTTTATAGTTTTCAGCAATTTATTTTCAAATGCTGGTGGTTCCTTTGCCTTTAGCTTTTTACTGTTTTTAGCGGCTATTTGAGGCAATTGGCCTCTTCTTGTAGCTAAATTAACAAAAATTCCTTTGCCTTTATTTGTATTAGTATGGGAACCCTTTTGATTTAAAACTAATTCTATTTCCCAAAATGGTTTATTGTAAAATCCTTAAATTATTGTTTTGCGATTTGTTGGATCGTATATGTTTATCCTTTCATTATCTAGAAATATTTGTAGTCCTTGATCTACGAATTTGCGAAGAGAAAGCAAATTTTTAGCTAAGTTTTTAGAATAAATGACATTTTTAATTTCTATTTTCTTTCCGTCAACTAATTGTAAATCAATATCTCCTTTAGCCTGAAAATTTAAGTTAGCCTTAGAATTTTTATTTGCGCAATTTATTATACCTTTTTCCTGGTAGTCTAAATTTTTGAACATTAGTCACGCATTTGACATGTGTTCTGTCGCGCCTGAATCAGCAATGAATTTATTGATTGTTTCATTTTCGCTATCGGACTCTGAGCTTGATTCACAGCTTTCTCTTTCCTTTTCATCAGCTAAGTGGGCCCTGACTTTATTATTACCCTTTCGATTATTGTTTGACCTTTTAGTTAACCTTTTACCTTGTTTAGATTCCGATGACCAGGCTCGATTTCCGCGGTGCCCACTCTCGTCCTGCTTATCCGGCTTGAAACCAAAAGGTCTCGTGTCAACTTTTGGCCTTTTCGGCGGCCTTTGGTCACAGCCTTGCCCTGAACGCTTTTCGGGGGGTGGTGGTTTGTAGCCAGGTTCTTCCCGGCATTCAGACCTCCTATGCCCGCGTCGCTTGCACCTGAAGCAGACGTTCTCTCCATAGGGACAGGAGATTCTGTCGTGCTTGTCATCACCGCAATAATAGCAATGGTCCTCTTTATCGTCTTTGTTACCGAAACCTTTTGACACAGTGTTCAGTGCACTAGTCTGCTCTTTCAACAAAACTCGGGGGCCGATCTGCAAAACAAGTTTCTTTAGCTGATTGTAATCACAATGGGTGTTTTTAGAGTTTTGGATAACGCTGTCTGCTATTGTAACAGCCGGAAGAGCTTCCATAACGGATTGATAAAAAAGCTTTCGCTTGTCATCATCCGGATATTTTTCTGTTTCGCAATGATTTTCATAAGTCCGAACAGTTTTCTCAAAACGTGCAATGTATTGAACAGTGTTTTCTTTTTTTGGATTAAATCTAATGTTTATTAAATTTTTGAAAGTTGTGTGTTCGTCCAAACCAACCTCACCTAATTTAGTATCTTTAATCGCGTCTAATATTTCCTGAGGCGAACTGTCAATTAGATGTATAAAATCATTTTCATGGTCATTCAAGTTAATGCGATTGAATATTATGTCCCTAACTGTATTTTCATCATTTTCCAAAGTGATTTTATCTACCTTTTCCTTTTTGTCAAAAACATAGTGTAGTTTTTTAGCCTTTAACTCAGCAAACAAATAACCTCTAAAAGTTTCAAAACTTATTCTTTTTGTTAAACTAAATTTCCTTTGTACATTTGAATTTGTTTGACTGTTAGAAAACTCGATATTTATTTTACTTGAATTTTCTTTAGATGAGATGTTACATTTACTTGCAAAGTCACTCAAATTCCTTTTTATCCCTTCCGTGATACTTTTAGTAATAGAATTTGTATTAATTTGGTTATAATTTTCTCTTACGCCTTTCGTAGCCTTATCACCTTGAGACCGAATTACCTGGTTATTTAGAGTTGAGGAAACGAGTTTTTTCTTGTCTTGAGCACGTTGCTCGTTAGACAGCGTTTGATCGTTTTCATCGCCGGAAAGTTCGCCGTCTTCCCGTTCACTCGCGCCTGGTGTTGTTTTGTAACCACTAGGATCGTCCCAGTCTTCTTCAGCGCCTTCGGTTTTGTTGACACCGTCTGAACCCTGAAGTGTTTCGGTGTCGTCGAGATTCAAAATGGGGGTGATGTCGTCAAACTCGTTTTGCTGTTTGTCCTTGCTCGAGTTCGTTACGAACTTGACCTTTTGTGGCGCTGGTATATTTGATATCATCGTAGGCCCTTTGGGTGGCTCGTGCGTTTGGATCGAGACTTGAACTGCGTTGGCAGCGTCGGTGGGAGCACTGTCCGCCTTGCCTTTTTCCATGAAAGCCAACATTTTAGTCAGCAACTCATTTGTCGTATCGAGTTGCGTCTGAACCGCCTTTAATTCGTCCTTGGTTTCCTTGTTCGAGACGAGGAGCTTACACATCGTCGCCTGTGCTGATAAGGGCGGAGGTGGTTGAATAGCTGGTCGTCTCTTGGACCTTAAAAGCAGTTGCTTGTTGCCCAAAATTTGCTTGAATAGCCATCCCACTTCAGCCAGATCCAAGGTATCCTCGTCTGTAAAACAGACCATTATTATTATTATGACACCTTTGATTTTATAGTTGGAGGCTTTTGTGCTACTAAACATCATGCTTGATGACAAATTGATGTTTGTAACGAGCATTGCATCCAGCTTATTCAATGACTTCAAAGCTTTCTGCAAATGCTCTTAGTCAAATATCGTTTCACTACATGGATGACCTGTAGCGAATGTCGATATTGACCCTCGCAACTGAGCCTTTGTGCTTGCTCAATGCAAAAGCACCCTGCCTGAAAACATCCATGACCGTAAGGTATTGGATGCCAGTCTGTCCTTTTGAAAAATGAGACTTTCATTTTTCACTTTTAATACATATTCAAAGATATGCATCTTACCTATTTTCAGTATTTGGTTGTTAGTGAAAGCCAAGCAAAATCCTGGAGGTGTCGACGTTTGCATCAAGTAAATCCCCTCTGTTGGGTGTAAAGCTTGTAGCTTGTAGCGTGCCCACAGCTTTTCCTTGATATCCTTGAGTGTTTTTGCTAATTAATAAAATATTATGTAATTAGCCTTTTTTATTTTCCATTCTTCTTTATATCATCTAAAAATAATCAATTTATTTATTATTTGTCCTTTAATCAATTTTTAGACTTGCGAATTGTTGTTGCAATATTTTTCCTAACTTAAATCCTCTATTAATTTTTGTTTTTCAAAATAATTAACAGATTATGTTAATTGACTTTCTAATTATTTTCAAGCTTTTGTAAACTATTTACTTTTTATTTTTGAGGCACCGCAGCGCTTAATCCAATTCAATTCTAGTCGTTATCTATTCGCGTAGTATTGCTTACGTGGTTGTGTACGTCTGTGTAGTACCTAACCTTCCTATTCTCGCGTGGTTACGTTCAGAGATCGCGCGTCGGCTGTGGAACTCTCCGAGCTTCCGCTCCTCCGCGAACGCGCAAGTTGTGAGCATGCGCGTGAGCCCGTCTTCTCCGCTCTCCACGGTCTCCTTGCATAGCAACTGGCAGCGCGCCATGTTGCCGTTCCCCTCCCCACGATGCGCTCGATTTTCCGCCATGTTGGACACAACGGCTGCCGCGCAACTGCGATTCCGCGAATCAACAGGTCGGCGCTTGTCGAGTCACTGCAGTCCCCTTTTGTTTTCTTTCCGTGCACTCCCGGTTTTATTTTTCAACTTTTTCACCTCTCTTTTTTATTATTCACACTACCCGCGCGGTGTAAGCGTGCTGGCTGCCCATTACCTGAAGGAATAATGGGAGCAAAGCAGTTGAATAAAATAGTTATGTAGAACAAAGAACCTTTTATTCAGAGAATTACAACGGATGCGTGCGAACTCCTCGAAAGAACGACTCGGAATACCGGCGAAGCGCGCCGGCCGCCATCAGCGCCGCGCGCGACATCTCGCACGCACACACGCATGAACAGAGCATGACACATACACATCTGTATCATTCCAACAAACACAATTATCAAAACATAACCTCGAAGACTTTATAAGCAATTTTTTTTATTTCAAAATATTGTAAAAAAATCTTATGAAAAATTTGATTGATTTTATTAAATATGTACAAGTTATGAAACAATTTCTAAAATAATATAAAATTTATAAATATTCCAAAAAGTCCAAAACAAAAAGTAGATTTTTTAACATTTTAAAATTCAATTGAGAACATTTTTATGAATTTTACATAGTCTTAAAACAATTTCAAAATCAAAATATCTACATTTTGAACGGTACAAGTTTAATTCTTTTATTTAAAAACAATTTCATTTGTAAATTACTTTACGATATATTGAGAAGTTTTGAAAAAATTACCATTTCAAGAAGTACGAAATATTCCATAATACTGGAAATTGTTTCTTGTGATTCCTAAGACAATTTATAATTAACACAATTATCAAAACATGCTCTCGAAGATTTTATGAGCAATTTTTTTTTTTCAAAATATTGTCAAAAAATTTTATGAAAAATTTGATTGATTTTATTGAATATGTACAAGTTATGAAACAATTTCTAAAAAAATATATAATTTATAAATATTCCAAAAAGTCTAAAACAAAAAGTAGATTTTTTAACATTTTGTAGTTTAAGTTAAAACATTTTTATGAATTTTACATGATCTTGAAATAATTACAAAATCAAAATATCTACAATTTGAACGCTACAATTTTAATTTTTTTAGTTAAAAACAATTTCATTTGTAAATAACTTTAAGATATATTGAGAAGATTTGAAAAAATTACCATTTCAAGAAGTACGAAATATTTCATAATACTGAAAATTGTTTATTGTGATTCCGAAGAAAATTGATAATTAACACAATTATCAAAACATACTCTCGAAGATTTTATGAGCAATTTTTTTTTGATTTCATAATATTTTTAAAAATCTGATGAAAACTTTGATTGATTTTATTAAAAAAGTACAAGTTATGAAACAATTTCTAAAATAATATAAAATTTATAAATATTCCAAAAAGTCTAAAACAAAAAGTAGATTTTTTAACATTTTGAAGTTTAAGTTAAAACATTTTCATGAATTTTACATGATCTTAAAATAATTACAAAATCAAAACATCTACAATTTGAACGTTACAATTTTAATTCTTTTATTCAAAAACAATTTCATTTGTGAATAACTTTACGATATATTGAGAAGTTTTGAAAAAATTACCATTTCATGAAGTACAAAATATTTCATAATACTGAAAATTGTTTCTTGTGATTCCGAAGAAAATTGATAATTAACACAATTATCAAAACATACTCTCGGAGATTTTTTGAGAAATTTTTTTTTTCAAAATATTGTAAAAAAATTTTATGAAAAATTCGATTGATTTTACTGAATATGTACAAGTTATGAAACAATTTCTAAAATAATATAAAAT
>CAKNXH010046544.1:0-13576 GCA_932178445.1 Andricus quercusramuli
GCGTTTTACCGTTTTTCCGCATTTATTATGTTCGGAAAATGGAAATTAAAAATCATCGGGTGCTTTCCAAGGTTCCTCTAAAAGTTTACACTTCGTGAAGTCATCAATTTTTTACCAATGTAGTTTCCGATGTCGTTGTCAATATCAACTATGGTATCCTACAATTTCTTATTATACTGCGGACATTCTGGTCTTCGAACTTCTGAAAATGCAACATTAGACGAACCCACCACTGGACCATGCATTTTTTCAACCAGAGAATTAGAAAATTCAGATGATTCCACAACTGCATTCCCTGAATTATGTGAAGGTACTAATACCATGTTTCTGAACTGTCTGCTTGATAAACTTCCCCCACCAAATCAGAATTAACAATTGCAGATGATTCTAAACCTATATTATCTGAATTTTCGGAATATACCACCACCATATTTACTGAATCATTAGCTTCAGAAACTTCTTCCACCACACCATGCTTTCTTTTTCGAAATAGTTCTTCAAGGGGTTGGTTCCGTAAACGTTTCTTACTACCAGAACTTATCTAACAAATAAAAAGAAAGTATGTATGTACAGTAAAATTTTATCATGATCAATTATCAGGGTGGCCGTTTCAATCGAGGGCAAAATTCCCGGTCATTTCTCGGTTTTTTTCGGTTCACAAAATATTGCACGCTCACTGAAACTTAGATTCAAACCTTTGAAGCTAAAAATTGTTTCGTTTGAATTTATAAGCAGTAAAGTTCAAATTAAAACATTCAGCATGGAATTCGTTTCAATTTTTAACTTTCAAAATTAAAATTTCAAAATTTTTTCATTCAAATGTTCAACAATTTACATATTAAAAATGAAAGCTTTTAACACTTTTTAATTAAACAATTTTTAATTGAATGCCGTTGAACTGCAAAATAAAACATTCTGAACTTTTATAAATTATACAGATCAAAGATTCAAAAATATATAAATCCACGTAATTGGTTAACTCATGGATTGTGGCGTTCCTGGTTCAAATCCGAGCTGAGGCAGATTTTTTCTTGTTCTTACAAAATTATTTGTCTGAAGTAATCGTTTTAGCGAATCAAAATTCGTATTATTTATAAATGCACGCTATCATTTTTAATACCCTAAATTAAAAAATGACTCAACAAATTTATGAATTTTCGAAATAATATCATTGTAAACAATTTTAAGTTAGAAACATTAAAAATTGAAAAATTACAATTTTTTAAAATTAAACCATTTTTAAATTAGAAGTTGAATTATTTTGATGTTAAGTCGTTGCAACTGAATATAATAATATATAATATAATAATATAATAATATATAAATATATAATAATATAATAATTTTTCACTTGTCATTTATACATAAAAACTTGGAAATCTTTTACAATATTCTCTAAAACAATATTCATTTTTACTAAAAAATCACTTAAAATTTTCACAGGAACATTAAAAAAATGTATTATCTTGTAACCTTTCGAAATATTTAAAAAACTACTAAATCTTATTTCAAAATCTTCAAAAACCTACATTTGGTTTAACATTTGTTGGAATCTTTACAAATTTTGAATTATTTTTGAAGGTTGTTTAAAACTTCCAAATATCTTTTGAAATAATTCGACATTTTCCTAAAACTTTTTATAAATCCTGAGAAATTAACAAAATTGCCTTAAAATCTTTATCATTATTATTTTTACATTTTCGGAAATGTTCTAAAATATTTTAAAATATTTTCTTAACATTAATTTTTCAAAACAAAAAATTATTTTCAATTTTTCAAGGAATCTTAATTACACTTTTTATTATTTGGAAACCTTTCAGAATGCTTGAAAAACTTCTACATTTTTCGTTCGAAATCTTCAAAAATCTACATTTTGTTTAAAATTTTTTGATATCTTTTCAATTTTCAAATTATTTTTGAATTTCTTCGAAACTTCTAAATATCTCTTAAACTTATTCCAATTTTTTCCAAATTTATAACTTTTCAATTATTATTTATTCAGCAAAATTTGCTTTTGTTTCGAAATATTCTTAAATATTCTGTTGAAATTAATTTTTCGAAGGAACAATCATTTAAAATTTTCCCTGGAATCTTAAGACAATTTTTGTACTATCTTACAACCTTCCAAAATCCTTAAAAGAAGTTTCAATAGAAATCTCCTTAACTTGCTCGCATTTTTTCTGAATGAATACATTTTTATTTGTTATTTAAACATCAAAATTCAACATTTTCACTTACGATTAAAAGACTTTTAAAGATAACACTTAAAATTAACATTGTGACGTTCTAAGTTTAAGTTTGGCTCTCTGAAATTTCAACGATTCAAGGCTTCCTGTTTCAAACAATTCAGTTTTGAATTGTTTAGTTTTGAATATTTCATTTATAATTATCCTTTTTAAATAAACAGTCATACATTGCTGAGTATTAAAAAATTATTCCTTTTCTTAATTAAAAATGTTTAAATTGAATTGGTTGAAACTTATATATTTTAGACTGTAATAACGATAATTTATAAAGCTACATTCGGAAGTTCACATTTAATTAACTACTGAGGCTTTCAAATGGAAACAGTTTAATTTTTAACGTCAAAATCTGTAAATTGTTTAATTTTAACAGATTCAAAATCGTCCTATAAAATCAATCAATTATTGTTCAATTGCGAATACACGAACTACAGTTCAATTTTAAAAATCATTAATTGATTTATATTTACAGTTGATCAACTTAAAACGTTATTTGTCAAAAAATTTCAATTCCAAAAGCTTTTAATCTTTTATTGTGCAAGTCTTCAAAACTGCACATTAAAATTCTCCTAATTGAAAATGTACCCTTAAAAATGAAGATCTACAATTAAACATTTTGATGGTAAAAGATTTTAGAATTACACATTGTAAACTGAATGGTTTCAATAATGAAAAATGTAATCATTAAACTTAGCATTTAAAAGAATGTTTAAATCAAACTTATTTTAAATTGCGTTATACATCTTGTGACATAAAATTTGTGATATTTCAAGTGATTAGATAGATTTTCCTTCTCACAACTTTTAAAATTCACGGTTAAAGAATAAATGCAGTGTCATTTCCCAGTTTTGGTAAAATAAAGCCAAACATTTTCTTTTTATAATGAAGCCAAGAATGAAGAAACTTGAAAAAATGTATCTTCAAAAAACTAAAGTCGCATTGAAATAACCAGAATGCAGAAATAAAATATTCACCATTATTGATGTTTTTGTGATCCTTCAATTTCATTAACAATATTTTAAGTTTTGAAAACTTGACTATTTTAACCGAAATAATCGTAAAAGTCTAAATCGCAAAACGTAATCTCGCAATCAGCTGAGTTCGCTCCCTGTTCACCTTAAATGGTTATCCACAATAAAATTATGTCTCTTGCATCCATGAGAGAATTCGAGACCATGATTGGCTGCGAGAATTAGATGGTTGGGAATCTACATCGGCAGTGAGGCTCTCATACCGCATGTGGATACGACGCAAGAGTGATAGTGCCAGTGCTGGGAATACATTGTAACATTTATATACGTTACCAGAGTATCTGTACGTAACTACGTGATATAAAATGGGCGCTAAATTTGAATAGTAGACGATGAGAATAATTGATGCCTTCTCTATAAGCGTATTCAAGAAGGAAATTCTCTTTCCAGTAATATATATATATAGTTAACTTCAATTATCTTATTTGAAAAATTCGAGTTTGGGCTTTTTGGGGGGGGGGGCAAGCCGCCGTGGCCCCCCTCTGGATCCGCGCCTGAAAGATTTCACCAGGATTTCATTATTTTTACAAATATTACGGAATATTTAAAAAATATTTCGCAAAGATTTTTAAAGAGCTCACAAAGATTTCACAAAGATTTTACAAAAATTTTAATAATTTCGCAAATATTTCGCAAATATTTCGCAAAGATTACATAAAGATTCCTATATTTTCCAAGGATTTCAAAGATTTCGGATAGATTTAAAACTCTTCCCAAAGATGTTACGTAAGAGATAATAATTTCTAATCTTAAAAACCAGTGTACCGGAGGTTCAAGCTGCCAAATTAATTTATTAATTTTGTTTAATTTTGTGGGATCGTGACTACCATCTTATTAATTCAAGATGTTTCTTTTTTCGGCTGTCCTTCTACCGTTGAATTTTACTGATGAAAAGGGTTTTCTTTTGAATAACTAACGTACTGACTCTAGTTTCATTTTAATTTATTCAAATTAAAAGAGAATGAAATAAAGAACAGATGGTAAAATTCCGAAGGAATCAAGATGACAAAGTAATTTCACTTTTGACTTACCCTAACTTAGAGCTACCGCCACACTTCATTCGCCAGACAGAATGAAGGATCGGGCAAGGATTAGATTTCTTGTTTTTGGGATAGGATGTAACTTGTCAGGTTCACACCTTTCCCTGGACCGTCGCACTTCGTAGAGAACTGTACTGGGCCCGAATCGCCATTTCTATTCTGGCTGCACTAAGCTGATTTGCAGAATCGACACATCCTTCACGGTAGCAAACGAACTCTGCTGGTTTTGAATTTTAGTGGCTACACGTCTGTACGTCGTTATGTCACCTGAATTCGCGTTCTGTCTTCCGTCGACTAAAGATCCGAAAGTGTTTTATGTACGTTCGTAGATCTGTCTGGGCAAGTCAATTAAATTGGTCTTAGATCCGATGATGCCGTCATTCGATGCCGTCCCGGTTCATCCGAATTTGATAGAAACGTGGGTCCGTTAATGCCGTTTGAAGGGCGACGTCCGTTGATATGTAATCAAAAATAAGGGGTCGGGTCAGTGATACCGTTTGAAAACGTCGTTCCTGGCCAACGACTAACTTCAATTATTATTGACGTTGCGGCCCAACTCACTTACGCATCGAGTGCAGACGGGCAAGAGAAACCGTGATTTTCCCGGATTCCTTAGTACTTCTAGTCGGCCCTACTAAAAAAAAGTCAGGAATCGTCAGAAAAAAAGTCAGGACTTCTGACCATTTCTGACCACTTTTGTTACGTTTCTCGACAGAAATCGTCAGGAAAAGTCAGACTCCGTGAGAAATGTTCAGAAATCGTCAGAGCTTGGGTTCGAAGGATAATCCTCTTATTAGGGGTCCAAGAATGGAATGTCATAAAACCTAATCCCTTTTATATTTCCCAGATTATTTATATTATTTATTTATGTTTATTTATGCATATTCTCTTTCTACTTATAATTAATTAATAATATTTATATATTGAATGACTGAAGGTGAATCTGAAAATTTTGTCCGTTTCGACGTATCTCTTTCTCTTTACAAGAAACATTATATTTGATCTAATTTTAAATTTTGTATAAAAACATTCTGAAATCGTTGAAACCCGTAGATTCTGAATTTCTAACTTTTGAATCTGTATATGCAACATTGAAAAAAAAAATATTTTCAATTTTTAATACTTTTGGGTTGCCTACCTGCGGTCCTAGCCGATGAGCTACCTGATGGGATGTGAAATAGCATATCTTCAAAAATCGTCAGACTCGTCAGGAATGGTCAGGATGTTCAGGAATCGTCAGAACTTCTGACCATTCGTGACGATTCCTGACTTTTTCTTTAGTAGGGGGTACAATAAGTAGTAAAGAACTGCCATGAGAATTTTAAGTATGGCCGACTCGAACGTACGAATGCATAGGTGAGGTAGGGAATTTTTGCAAGCATTGCTCATTTTGATTGGATGATTGTTGTCAAGCGAGAATTTGGAAGATACCCATGGAAGGAAGCTACATTGTGAATCGCTGTTTTCTGAAAAAATGCTGACTGTCATAACGTGACTTCGAGACACGTTTGATTCCTTTAATTCAATATTTTCTTAAACTTATAATTTGAATTTGACTGAATATTGGTTATTAATTGTTTTAAATTTAGCTTATTTATTTCAGTAGTCTATAACTGTCCATTATCTTCAGTTAATAATTTTGAAAATATTTTGTAATATTAAGAAATTGTTAATTAGAGAAGGGTGATTTATATATTATTATTACGGGTTAATTAATATAGGTTAGACAGCTGTCAAAATAAATAAATGGTTTACATAGGAAAGACGTTGGAAGATAAGGAAATGCACTCGCACCGCAAGCGAATCGTTAGGTGTAGTAGTGCATAGGTAGAAGCGTCAAACGGTGTTCGTATGAGTACTCTCCTTGCAATGATTCGTAATCCCTTCTAAAAATAATCGATTGAACACGATTCAGAACGATTGAGTGTGATCAAACGGTGAATCGTTTTAAATTGTTGCTAATTGTGCCAATTGTTCCCAATCGGGTTGAATTGAGTGAATGCACTTGCCTGCAGTGCGCCCTCTGCAGTTTTCGTCTGTAACACACATGACGCGCACGTGTTGAGAGGTTGGAAATTGAATTTTTAATAATTCAACAAAAATTTCGAGCATAAAAAATTGAATGTTTGTTCAGGCGGTATAGCGAATGAGGAGTCGAGAGGCAGTATGTATAAATCATGCCAACTATCGATGTGACAGAGTGATGTAGTGTCTAACAAGTTAGGCAATAGTAAATTGATTTAGCGGGTATATTATTCTAAGGCTTTTATTTCTTTCCTTTTGAATTCGTATTGTTAACATTTTTTGGTTTGAAAGCGTAAAAAACCACTTGTAAATAATTATTGCAATATCAAAATGCTGTACTGACAACTTAACCTCTAATTCAGAATAATGGATACCCAATTGAAAACAATTGGAATCATGAGAACGTAGGATGGCGCCAATATTTTGGAACTCAGACTAAATAAATTGTAGGTAACTCATTAAATTCTTACAATTTTCTGTAGAAAAACTTATCCAATCTTTTCAAATGTCTTCCAGTATAACAATCTTGAGTCTATAAATAAGTTTGATTTGAAATTCTCGAAAATTTCTAGTTTTGAATATTTAAAATACTCAATGTTGAATATTTCAAATAATTTGGTTTGCAATGCCTGATCTTAATATCTTTGAATTCCAAAGGTTTCAAATTTTTTATTGTATAATATTAGATTGTTCAGAAGGTTTTATGTAATTAAAAAGTTAAATCAATTGACAATAATTGACAGGGATGGAATTGGAGGTTTAACTATTCAAAAACTGTTACAGATTAAACTATTTTTGCATCTAAACAATAACAATTATGGTATTTACGGGTGAAATGGTTCAAAATTGTATTAAATACATGCAGGAATCATCGCAACAAATGTTTATTATTCCCCAAGCACAGACATTTTCAGGGTGGCGATTCGGCGGACGATTTCAAATTCTCGGTTCTTCCTGGTCAAGTTTTTTAATTTTCCCGGCCAACTTAAAGTAACAAATTCGTATTTGCCGCAAAACGCAAACATTTATTTCAATTCCTGACGTTTATTATGAACATCTTTCAACACAACAGAGCAAAACATTGTCAAATAAATCAATTTTTTTTAAATACTCAAATTTTCCACTAAAAATATCAATTTTTTACTAAAAAATTGAAATAGTTATACTTTCAATTAAAAAACTTCATTCTCAACAAAGAAAAAAACAAATTTCCATCAAAAAAGTTGAATTTTCAACCAAAGTGATGAATTTTCAAATAAAATTGTGAATATTCAACAAAAAAATAAAATTTGTCAACAAAATACATGCATTTTCAACCAAATAATTTTCAAACAGATAATTGAATTTTGAACTAAAAAAATAATGATTTTCAACCGAAAATAGAATAGTAACATTTTTAGTAAAAAAAAATAATTTTAAATGAAACATAGGAGTTTTCAACAAAAACAATGAATATTCAACTGAAATAGTTGAATTTTCAAGCCAAAAATTTATTTTGACTAAAAAAGATAAATTGGCAACAAAAACTTAAATGATTAAATGCTAAGTTAAGAAAATTAATGATTAACCAAACAAAAGAAGAGATGAATTTTCGAATGAAATTGTAAATATTTAACTGAAATAGTTGAACTTTAAATCGGACAGATGAATCTCTTACTGAAATGATGAATCTTTAACCAGAATAATTGAATTTTTGACCGAGAAGATGAATTTATACCAAAAGACGAGTTTCAAACTAAAAAAGATCATTTTTCTACCAAAAATTAAATAAATGAATTTTTAACAACAAAAAAAGCATGTTCAGAAAAAAGGGATGAATTTCCAACTAAAATTATGGAACAGTCAACTGGAATAATAGTTACATTTTCATTTAAAAAAAAATCATTTTCAACCAAAAAAGATTCAAAGAAAAAGAATGGTTGAATTTTATGCCAAAAAGATGAATTTTCAACAATAAAAATCACAGAGGGTGACGAATTAACAAGTGAAAATGCTAATATCCGTAGGATATTAGAAGTTGAGAAAGAATCTGAATAGCTTTACTCTCATTTAATTTTAATATATAGAATTCCTGAAAAAAACAACAAGAATTCAACGATTAAATTTGGACAAACACCACAAAATGCTCCTATTGCAATTCCTAAAAAAAAATAAAAAAAATTTGCTTCTTTGGACAAAAATAAAAAAGAGGAAAGAAAAATGAGGAGGCAACCAACCACATCCCCTTCCTTCTCTTCTTTCTTTCTTTCGTCTTTTTTATTTTTATTATTATCAAGTCACAATAAAAAAGCATGCAATTTACATTACCAACTTTTCGGTGCTCACACAAAACCCCTATCAAGGCAAGAAAAAGAATACAGGTGACAGGTGGGAGCGGCGACTAAGCGATGACGTTATCCCTTCGGTACCTGAGATCTGAATGTGGGTCAATAGGACAATCCGCCACAACAATCAAGAAATAAGAGAAAGTCAAGACTCATGAAAACTAAATGTATAATTAAACAAATTTGAATAACTTTTGTTTAATCTATCTAAATCAGTTTTTAAATTTATAGAGGACCTATTTTGTTTTTTAATATAAAGCATTTCCATGAATTCTCTCTTTCTCTCATTACTTTCACTATGTAAAATTTCAACATTATCCCAGTCAAATTCATGGTCAACATCAACAAACCCTCTCGTATGTCTAGCGAGAACACTCTTATAACAACGTCCTAAACGGACATCACTTTTGTGCTCCTCCACCCTGGTATTAAGAAGTCTTTCAGTCTGTCCCACGTAAGTCATCTTACAGATCTTGCAAGTGATCTTGTAAACCACACCACCCTTTTCAAATTTATCTAAAGGATCTTCACCAAAAGTTATTATTGAATCCATTTTAAATGGTATACGGAAAATAGTATGAATATTAAATTTTTTTAACATGAATTGAATAGTTTTAGAAATTTGATCAAAAAAAGGAAGAACAAAAGTATTAAAAGAACTATGTTCTCTCAATTCCTTCTGATTATCTGTAGCCAAAGTGTTACTTTGTTTGTTTTTGATTTGTTGAATTCTAATTGTGATATGTTGATCAACCAACTTTTCTGGGTAGTGATTCAGAAAAAGGATATTCCTAACAATATTTAAATTATCTTTGTGAAATGAAATCTGGGACAAACCTAGAGCCCTGTCGACTAAGTTTTTGATGACTGCAATTTTGTTTTGAAAAGGATGAGCCGAAAAAAAATTTGCAATTCTACCTGAATATGTCTTTTTGCTGTACCAATTGGTAATAATATTACCATCCTGAGCTTTAATTACCTCTACGTCCAAAAAACTGATTTTACTATTTTTCTCTATTTCGTGGGTAAACTGAAGTTTTGGATTAAAACCGTTAGAAGTATCAAAAACCACCTGTAACCTTGCTAGTGGAACACACAAATGCCATGTACACAGCCCTCTTAAGGCCTGGAATGGGTACCGCTATGCAATACTTGCTGAAGTTATCCTGCATAGTTATTAGTATATGCCGGTTCCCATTCGTGGTTGTAGGGAGTTTACCTACAGTGTCAATTGACACTTTGTCAAATACGCCAAATGGTGTATCGGTAATCACCATTGGCTCGTGTGTACGGGCTCGCATGAGTTTATTCTCCAGACAACTACGACAATTTCGTATGTAGTTGTTTATTTGTTCTCGCAGGCTAGGCCATGTGAATGGTTCTCGGACGCGCCTAGATGTTTTTGTCACGCCTTTGTGTCCTCCCACTAGACTCTCGTGACATTCCCTTATTATTTCTTGTCTCAAGTTTTCCGGGGGCACTTCAATTCTACCATGACAAAGGGTAATCTGGATATTACCACCCCGGAGAACAGGGGCCAAAGTGTCGCGCATTTTATCTTGGGGCAGCGAACCAAGCAAGTCTCCCCAATTTGCAATACGGCATGTTTTCTGCTCATCCTTTTCCAGAGCGAGGCGAAGGTTCTTTAGTCCAGCAATCGCGTCATTCCAGTCAAGTTCATCGAAATATCTCGTTTTTACAACGATAGAATACGTCTTGTGTCGACTGTTAGGAGTGACCAGGATTTGTCCCTTCTGAGATCGGCTTTCCCAGAGGTCTTGTAGATCAAGACGCTCGATAGCCACCAGCAGCTTGGCGATCGAATTCGTAGGTCTGCTGAAATAAAATGGGCGTAATTGTCCCGGCGATGTGTCAATGGCTCTTTCTATTGACGGTTTATGTTAGAATCTTCAGTTGGATCTAAGCACATTTCTGAGGATTCTTCTTTTTCATCCTATGGTGTAGGTGGATCTATATAAGGTACCTCAAGGTTCTATTTCTAAACTATTTCGTTAAAAAGTTACCTTTTTTTGGTCGAAAATTTGACTCTTTTCTTGAAAATTCGTCTTTTTTTTTTATAGAAAACACGTCCTTCTGGGTTACAAATTTAACTTTCTTTTAAAAAACTCGTCTTCTTTGCCTGAAAATTCAACTAGTTGGTTCTAAATACAACTGCTTGGTTGACAAATAATTTTTTTTTTAATTTCATCTTTGTAGGTTAAAAATTCAACGATTTTATTAAAAAGTCATATTTTTTCCAAATTTTAAACTGTTTTGTTGAAAATTCGCACCTCTTGGTTGAAAATTGATCTTCATTAGTAGAAAGTTCAATTGACTTATCAAATTCGTTTTTATTTTGAAATTTTATTTATTATTTTGAAATTAAAAAACCTATTTTAAATGTAAATTGAGCATTCTTTGAATTGAACAATCTTGACGTGAAAAAACTAGGAAAAGACTGGGAATGGCCAACCTGATAATTTTTCTAAATTATTAAGATATTTAAAAAAAAATTCCTAGCTTCTACCCTAAAGTCAAACTTGGTACAAAAAGGTCGCAAAATTTATAATAATAATTGTATATGATAAATAATGAGATTAAAAAAATAATTGTACGTATTTACAAACGTTTTAAATTTTTTTACTTCTTTGCACGTGGTTTGACCCCACGGGAAAGTCTAAGAAAAAAATTATAAAAATATCTGAACGATTTAGAAAAATTGAAGAAACCAAAAATTCGCCATCCATAGTTTAATTGAACCAGAAATTTCGATGGATGAAGGCAAAAAGAGTCAAAAACTCATATGTTTGGTAAAGTGTGAGACGTTTCTAAATATGAAGGACCCATTTTTGGTCGACTCAAATGACAGTATGAAGTCAACTGAAGAAACAAAACCTTGTGTCGTTATTATGTACACGTACTTATACACATATTCATGGATAATACACATTGAATTCTATCTTGCTGAAAGTTAAACACCCTTTAATTTCTGTAATAATGGAAAATATATTTTGCTAAGAGCATAAATATCTTCTTTTTTATTAATATTATTTGAACTGCTGTTAATTTGGATCATCTCTGAAATCATTCTTTTTCTATAGTTAGGTTCTCGATCTACAATTTTTGCATTGTCCCAATCAAATGTGTGACCAAAATTATGTTAATGTTTATAAACGACCAACTCTGTTTTTTTCCTATTGATATGTTCATTGATCCGAGTGCTTAAAGATCTTTTTGTTTCACCCAAATAAGATGCAGGACATTGTTTACAAGAAAATTTATAAACTAAATTCGTTTCATCCCATTTTTCAGAAGTATCTTTTCCTAATTTTATTACAGAAGTTGAACTTTTGTTAATCGTAGGGATCGCATCAATATTATAACTATTCGAAATCTTAGACAATGTGTAAAATTATTAGAAAAAGGAAGGCAAACTTTAAGTTGATATACATTGACACGAATCTGATTATTGTGTACTACCTTGTTGTGAGAGTGATATTTGATTTTGTTCATGCGGACATTTATGTTTTTATCAATAAAACCAATTGGATGAGGTTGGCGAACCAATGTCAACGAAACGTCGCACACTTTACCAAACATATGAGTTTTTGACTTTTTTGCCTTCATCCATCGAAATTTCTTCTTCGATTTAGAAAAATAGTATGGAGACTTACAATAGAGTTACGCTGTTATGGTTCCCGAGATACAGTACAAGGAGGTCCAAGGGGGCGACAGAGAGAGAGAGAGGCGTTTGCAAGGTCAGCGGAGTTACGATGTTTACAGTTCGGCGCTATAAAAGGCCACAAGTAAGAAGGAGAAGAAGAACGGTTTGTAAATTCCCGAGATAGTGCGAAGCGATTAAGTGTACCCCCGAAACGGCCACTAGAGCGGGACTCTAGTGTACCTTTAAAATAAGGAAATGTTGAAAAATGTTAATTATTTGCAGATTTATTTTCATTTTTCGGAAACAGAAATTTGACGTTTTTTTAAATATGTCTTTATGAAACTGACATCTTGCCTTCAAGTTAGACTTATTAAAATTATAAAAATTAAGGAACTTCAGCAACAACTGCAAAAACAGGCGGGTAGATAATTCACACCGGTTGTGAATACAATTTTAATTATATCTCTTGCCGACTGTTTCAAATTCTCACCAGCTTTCAGAAATAATTTTATCAATTTCGAATAAAAACAATTTTCAAACAATTATGATACAAATTGTAGTACATAATTTTGCAAAACATAAAAAAAGAAATGGAATTGTGTACATACCTGCAATTTGCAATATACAACTTTTCAATATGCCTAAGTTATAATAAGTTTATTTTCGCTGAACCGAGCTTGCTACCCGCTTGCTACCCCTTCTCCTTGGGCTTCTTTCTGGGCCTTTTGGTTCCAAGGTTGTAGTCGCCTCTTTCGGTTTAAGAGCCAACCATCACGTTCTTGGGTTAGGTTAGCGCTTTGACCTTGAGTACTAATCGTCTACTTTTTGCACGCACAGTTTTCATTGGTTCTTTCAAGTGTACGAGACAGATCCCGCGGTTAGCCCTGGCGGACCGGCCGAACGCAAACATTACGCTACAGCGTAACGGTAAAGTAATGCTAAAGTAATGGTAAAGTAATATGGCATTATAATTAATAAAGGAAACAAAATTAATATGTAAACTGTTGCAATTATAATAAAACGTTGAAATTTACGTTCAACGGTCATGCCGCAATTGCAACAAGTTGCTTTTGCAGCTTTAAAAAATTAAAAAACATAGTGACCGTCATTGCAGTCGGGCCCCTGCATATTGGCAACCCGCTAACGTGGCTTTAAGTGGGTTGCCAGTCTGCAGGGACCCGACTTGAATGACAGCCACTTTGTTTTTTTATTTTTTAACGCTGAGAAAGCAACTTGTTGCAATTACGGC
>CAKNXH010046544.1:13586-30593 GCA_932178445.1 Andricus quercusramuli
TAATGCCATATTACTTTAGCATTACTTTACCATTACTTTACCGTTACCATTACTTTACCGTTACCCGCCAGGGGTAGCGTAATGTTTGCGTTCGGCCGGTCCACCAGGGGCAAAGCCAGTTATAAATCCGACTCATCGCATGTACCCGAATCTAAAAACACCTTCTTCTAATCTCTTTATGAGTCCATAAAATTATAGATTTTCAAATTACTTGGTTATATGGATAATTAAACGAAGCCTATAAGAAAAAAAAATTGATTAGCATTTCGAACTCGAAAGTTCATTGCCTCACCACCCGATTCGGGTAGTGTTTCTAGGTGGATAAATACTACCAGTGTGGGTCCACCACACCCACGACGGGTCAACAACACGCAGTATTCCCCGAACGGTCACCCAAACGAAGCCTATATCACAAAAAATTGAATGCAGTGAGTATTATTTTAAGATTTCAGTCAGTAAATAATAGGTCCTATCATTCGTTTATTGTTCCTTTCAATATTTACCATATTGAATTTATTTTTTAATTCTAACTTGTGTAAAAATTTTTAAATGACAATTCTCTGTAGTCTTATAATTGCTGTTTATTTTAATGTCACAACAATATAAAATTATGAAAGAAAAATTTGGAGAACTTTTCTCGTAGAATAAATATTTTAAGGTCGTTACTTTTCAAAGAATTTCATGATACAATTTACAGGTGTTGAAGTACAAAATTGTGCAATAATCATGGTGGATCAGTGATTTCATTTTTTTATGGAAAACTTTTATTTTTATTTCTTTAGTTGTGCTAAGGTATACATATATACTTTTTTTAAATTATTTCCGATGACTCAATTGGAAATTCGCAAAATCTCTAATTCCTTTATTCGGATAGTTCAAAACATAAAAATATACCATTTTAAATGCTTACTTTGAACCTCTCAGTAAGGAATCGTTCACGGCCATTTTGCAAGACGGCGGACAAATCGTGTCCCCGAGCCATTAATCTATGTATATTGCTTGAATTAAGAAAATGATTTTTAACCGCTATTGTACTCATACGTCAACGGCGATACCACGCTGAAAACACCAGTTCCCGTTAGATCACTGAAGTTAAGCAGTGTTGGGCGCGGTTAGTACTTGGATGGGTGACCGTTCGGGGAATACTGCGTGTTGTTGACCCGTCGTGGGTATGGTGGACCCACACTGGTAGTATTTATCCACCTAGAAACACTACCCGAATCGTGTAGTGAGGCAATGAACTTTCGAGTTCGAAATGCTAATCAATTTTTTTTTTTTTATATTGTACTCATGATACTTTATTAAGCCTCACATGTTTTTTAATCGCTGTTCAGAATATTGTCGATTTATTTCATAAAGTATGGCCCGATCGTCAGTCCTGTCACGTGTCCCAAGGGGTGAAAAGTGAACTTCATGCATACATATTTACTATGACCACTGAACTTTTCAATCTTTCTATTATGCCAATAATATGCTACTGTATCCCTCTCCCAATTTCTATAAAAAAGAAGGATTTCTTTATTTTTGATTTATTTTAATTAGACTGAGAAGTCTTGTCCGCAGGAAATTGAATAGGGCAAGCGACCACTTTGAAATACCGCCTAGCAGTTGTAAAATAGGCCGTAAGAGTGCTCTGCTGCATCACCTCGCTTTAGTGAGGCTCGAGTTACCCTGAAGGAAAGTCATTGATGAGTGAATTATTTTATTTTTGCGATAAACTAAGTGATAATGAGTGCGAAATCGATACGTACCTTTATTCCCCGTCAGTCCTGTCACTTGCTGTTTCTACTAGTAACTAATAAAAATGATTACAAAGTGATGGGTAGACAATACGTCCTTGCTGCATAAATGCGACCTAGGTCTCAGAAGACGAATGGATCTGACCAGCCGGATTCCTGGCTCCCCCCCACCATCACTGCCGGAGGCTTCGCGTCATTTTTCGTCTGCTCGATTGCTCTGTCTTCTAAATTCTAAAATATGGCTGAATATTGCGATAGCGGATCGGTAAATCTAGAAAATAATAATAACGTGATGAACGAAAAAGTGAAATGCAATTTATGTTCTGCTACATTCGCAAAGATTTTCAACCTGAAAATACATTTGAAGGAAGTGCACTTTTTGGAAGAAAGTGAAAGAGAAGGAAAATCTCTGGATCGTCAAGATAGATCTAGCCATGTTATTCATATACTGATTTCGATCACATTTATAATAGTACATCATCAGTGCCGCGATAAAATTTATATGGTTGGATAGGAAAATTTGTATACGTACACTAGGATGGTTCTTATTTATACTTGATGGATTTTTGTTCGAATTTCTCTACTCTCACATCCCAGTTTTGTTCGAATGCCCAAAAAAAAATCTCAAAATTTGAGCAAAATCGGTTAATATTCAGGGGTGGCGCAAAGACCTTCAAGTTTCCCATTGATTTAACATGGGAAGAAGTCAGCTTTTTATAAATCTAATATTTAAACGCAATGATATGTTACACATAATATGTTACACAATTTGAATTTTACATAATTTCGCGGTTTATTGACACTTTTTAAAAGTATTTTAAAGAGCAAAGTAGAACATGAAAATATTTCTACGTTTCGAAAAATAGCAAAAATAAAATATGTTAACAAAAAAATTGTTTAAACAATTAAAATTTGTTTAAACATATACGATTATTCATAATAAACAAATTCGTACTTAGAAATATGAAAATTTGTCGAAAATTTAGTGAGATAAAATGTTTCTCCTGCTTTTTTTCAGGTAGAATACATATATTTAAACAAATACGTATTATTTAGGTAATTGTGAAATTATTTAAACAAATTATTTTATTGTTGTAATTTATTAAATAACTCATATAGTATAGAGAATACGTTCATTTCGCGAGTTAACTGAAAAGAAACCAATATTTAAACAAATTAAAATTGTTTGAACAATTAAATATTAGTTAGCAAATGACTGGGTGTTCTCACATTACCGACTAATAATTATTTATCATTTTCAAACGGGTCGGGTACGTTTCAAGGTCCTTAAAATAAAAGGAAGTTTACTGTATTTTCTTACATTTTTACTAAAGAAAGCAGGTTCACTAACCTTGAACTATTAATAGATTATGGTACTTAACAGTGAAACATACATAATAAATAATAACCATCCTAACGCTTAGTCTGATATTTTATTATCCTGTCATAATTTATAATTAAAAATAATAATAAAAATTAATTGTTTTAGATACACAACATATATTAAAGGAAAATAATATATAAGTAAAAGAATCGAGGTGCTTTTTTATCGTGAGTGGTTCAAAATATTTCCCAACCTGTGAAGACTTTCTCAGCAATACACCAGAAAGAAAATCGACTGGGCATGTGTGGGACACAGGCGTTAAGAATTTTAGCCGAAAAGAGGGATGAATTAAATAGTATAATTAACTCTTATAAAATAATTGATTAAAATCCGCGAAAAATTGGTAAAATTTTGTTGACCTCCCTAGTGTACGTGCAGAACAGAAAGAGTTCACTTTGTTGGCTGTTGCTAAGAGTAAATTTCTGCCAAAATCCAGGCATTTATTTCATTATTAGATTATGTGTAGAAAATTTTATTAAATTTTCCAATTATGTAATTTTATCCATCTCTCAATATAAATATTATTTTAATTGAAGTTAAAATAATTTTTGATTTTAAACTGAATTTATTATTAAATTTAATTATTTTAGTATTTCAGTAATTTTATTTAGCATTATAACAGAAAAAAAGTATTGAGGTGAAATGAAACTAAAGTTATTGATGAATGATTCTGCGCTGCTTAAATCTTCAATTAAATATGTATTTTCTCCTTGTGAGTTCTATTCAAATTGACGCGCTGTTCAAAGTAATGGAGCGATGGTGGGGGGAGCCAGGAATCCGGCTGATCAGATAGGGTCCGAGCACAATGGAGCCCCGAACTCGAAACCTGAACCCGAAGATATATCTGTCCTTTTTTACCGTAGCTAAGGTAAAAAAGGACAGAGTTATCTTCGGGTTCAAGTTTCGGTTTCAGGTCTCCATTGTGCTCGGGGCCTTACATTCGTCTCAGAAGGGGTTCAAACGATTAAGATGGCTGCCTACCTTGCAGTGAAAGGCGAAAACGTCAGTCCTGTCACAGTCAGTCCTGTCACGTGACAGGATCTGATTTTGGGTATCAGGAATGACGTTTTCACTTACTTCTCTAGTTTATAATACAGGTGGAGAGCCCAGTCAGTCAGTGTTCCTATTTATATGTGGCGTTATTGAAGGGGAAGTGGAGGGATTAGGAAGAAAGTGAAAACGTTGTAACCATGCCACCTAGTGTCCACGAGGTGAAAATAATTGAAGGGTCACACTGCATACGGGCGCACAGTGGACCTTTTTTGAAATTCTGTCTCAAAATCGTAGAACTTTGGATCGGAATGACCTAGAGAGATTTTTTTTTTTTAAATTAAAGATAAAACCGTTCCGAATATAAAAGAATTATAGAGAGAGTCAAACAAAAAAATTGTAACCTTGAAAATCTGTGTGGAAGATGTAATTTTTGGCAAAAGAAACCGTTTATTGAATACCAAAAACGCTTAGATTTTACATGTTATGTGCTATACATGTTTTTATATAGATTTTTGCATGCCCAATCCGAATCTGATATGTAAATCATCGTAAGATAAAATCCAAAATGGCGGATCCAATATGGCAGACTAAAATTGTAAAACGAAAACGATTTGACCGTAATTGGCTACAAGGGTGGTTTTCAGGTCGCTTATTTCAAATCGGGGGTCAAAATTGAAAAATTCTAAATGGCGATTCCAATATGGCGGACTAAAGTTGTAAAAGGAAACCGATGTGACTAAAATTTGCTACAAGGGGTTTTTTCGGGTCGCTGATTTCAAACCCGAGGTCAAAAATAAAAAAATTGAAAACGGAGGATCCAGTATAGCTGACCAAAATTGTAAAAGGAAACCCATTTGACTAAAATTTGCTACAAGGGGTTTTTTCGGGTCGCTGATTTCAAATCCGGGGTCAAAATTGAAAAATTCAAAATTATGGATCAAAATTGTGCGAACAAACAGAATTGACCGCTTTTTTGAAATCTGGAATTTTGACTTTGGATTTCAAATCAGCCACCTACAAACCCTCCGATAGGCTATTTTAAGTCGAATAAATTTTGATCTATAAATTTGGTCCACCATATTAGATCCACCATTTCGAATTTTTCAATTTTGATCCCGGATTTGAAGTCAGCGACCCAAAACCCCTGAGTAGCATTCTGTAGTCGAATCGGTTTCTTTTTACAATGTTGGTCCGCCATGTTTGATCCGCCATTTTGAATTTTTCTATTTCGACCCTGCATTCGAAATCAGCGCCCCGAAAAACCCTCTCATAGCAAATTTTAGTCAAATCGGTTTCCTTTTACAATTTTGGTCCGGCATAGTGGATCCGCCATTTTGATTTTCAAATTTTGACCTTGGATTTGTAATCAGAGACCTGAAAACCCACCTTGTAGCAAACTTTATTCAAATCGGTTTCGTGTTTTACAATTTTAGTCTGCCATATTGGTTCCGCCATTTTGGATTTTGTCTTACAACGATTTACATGTCAGATTCGGATTGGGCATGCAAAAATATATATGAAAACATAAAATGTAAAATCTAAGCGTTTTTGGTATTCAAGAAACGATTTTTTTTGCCGAAAATTTCATCTTCAACGCAGATTTTCAAGGTCACAATTTTTTGTTTACTTCTTCTCTAATTTTTCTATATTCGGAACGGTTTTTTCTTTGATTAAAAAAAAATATATCCCTCTAGGTCATTCCGATCTAAAGTTCTACAATTTTGAGACAGAATTTCAAAAAAGGTCCTTCTGAAGTATTCTTCAAATAAAAATTCAAAATAAATTACCTATCACTATTGTTCACATAGAAATACTCTTGTATGTTTTGCAAGTGGTTGTAATTCTTATTTCCCAAATTGCACTCTAAATTTTAAAAAATGTGAGCTAACATCGCACTTTTCAATCAATTCGTGAAAAATTACAGAATAATGCAATTAAAATAGATATTTTCACTTGCCATTGAGACAAGTAACATCGCAGACTTAGGTAAATACCACAATTCATAATTTTTAGACTTTTCCATAATTTAAAAAAAAGGGTGACAGGAATGATCCTTCCCATGCGGTTTTTGGACTTCTAAGTTGAGAAAAAAATAGTAAATTTAAAAATTCAGCTCGGCCGCTTCAGGGATGTGTTCTTGAGGGTTTCCTTGAAGGTAAGAAACGTTTTCCAGCTAATTTTCATTATATTCACTTTTCGAAATCTTCATTAGTCCATTTGTCCGCCGTCTTGAAAAATGGCCTCACATGTTACGTAACATTGAAAGGGGGGGTCGTGTTTCGTTACGGTCTGTTACGTGCGGGGGGGGGGGGGGGTATTTTTAACCGATTACGTAGCATTTTTAATTGCATGGCCTATTTGAAAAGAAGCGATGTTACTAAATATCTCGAAAATATCGAACACATTGTGTTCTTTTACAGTTCAAGGGATTCTAAATGAATCATACACTCATATAATGGTAAAAGGCACGTTTATTAACTGACTCGTATTCAAGAGTATTCATACAACGCTTGCTTACGATACACACACAGCGGTAAAAGCACACTCCGGTAAGACATCACAGCTCAGACTGAGAAACGGCGGGAGGTGTACCAGCGGGCAGCACCAACGAAGGAAGTAGAGTCAAGTGAGTGGACGGCGCGAAACCCAAACTCTAACACTCCCTCCCGAGATAGACTCTAGTTACAAAAATTTATAAACGTATTATTATTATTATTATAGATTAGCAGTTCGAACTCGAAAGTTCATTGCCTCATCTACCCGAGACCGCCACACATCTCTATCCTGTGCATCCTCCATCCAGTTTAAGTAATCATGTCCTAGTTCTTTTAAATCATCCCTTACATTTTTCTCCCATCTGTTTCTCGGTCTGCCTAAGGGTCTCTTACCAATCGGTCTCCCTCTTAAAACTTGCGCCACTGTTCTTTCATTTCCCATTCTTGCTACATGCCCCGCCCATCTTAGTTTACGCGCTTTCATTACTCTATTAATATTTGCTGACCCGTAGAGAGCATGCAGCTCATCATTATGCAGTTTTCTCCATTCGCCGGTCTCTTCGTCCCTTTTTGGACCATAGATTTTTCTAAGTACTTTGTTCTCAAAAACTCTAAACCTATTCTCCTCTCCTTTCGTCAATGCCCACGTTTCGCACCCGTACATGACGACCGGCATTATTATTGTTTTGTAGATTCTTACTTTGATGTTTCTAGATAGCAATCGCGATTTTATAGTGTGTTTGCTGCATAATAGCACCCATTGCCAGCGTGCAGTCGCGCGTTGATTTCCGTTTTAATCTTATTTTCGCTAGTTATAATTGACCCGAGGTATTTAAACTCGCTAACCCTTTCGAATTTCATATTTCCGGCCGTTAGATCCCCGTCTTGATTACTTTGTTCAGATCTGACGACGGTCATATATTTTGTTTTCGTTTCGCTAACCTCCAAGCCAATATCTTTGGCTTTTGTGATCAAGATTTCTGCATTTTTTGCTACCGTTTCTTTATCATCCCCTAGTATGTCGAGATCATCCGCATATCCAAGAATTTGTATTACCCCATTGAGGGTAGCACCGGTCGGATTCGCCTGCACTTGCCTAACCACGTATTCTAAAACTAAGTTAAAAAGGACGCACGAAAGTGCATCGCCCTGTTTCAGACCATCGCGGATCGAAAACTCTTCAGATAACCTTCCGTTTACGCGTACTCTTCCCCTACTGCCGCTTAAGCAAATTTCGATAAGTCTAACCAATTTTCTTGGCACACCCAAGAACTCCAGGATCCAGTACATTCGCGCGCGTATAATAGAGTCGTAAGCTTTTTTAAAATCGATAAATAGCTGATGCACTGCTTCATTAAATTCCCATTTTTTTTCTAGCAGTTGTCTAATTGTGAACATTTGATCGCTTGTAGATCGGTTTCGGCGGAATCCACACTGGTAATCCCCAATGATTTCCTCGGCGAGAGGAGTTAGCCTACCTAAGATTACATTGGACAGGACCTTATAACACGACGACACAAGTGAAATTCCCCGATAATTGTTACAGTTCATTTTATCGCCTTTTTTAAAGATAGGAATAACAATAGAGTCATTCCATTCCTCTGGAATGCGTTCTGTTTTCCAAACAGTGCGTATTAATTTACAAATTTGTCTTTTGAGGCAAGGGCCTCCATTTTTTATCAGTTCAGCCGGTAGGTCGTCGATGCCCGCGGCTTTGTTATTTTTCAACTTCTTTATGGCCATTTCTATTTCTATATCAGCAGGATCATCAATTAATAGATCAGCAGTGTGGATTTCGCCGAGATTACCTTCAACGGGGGCTTCGCGTACATTTAATAGTTTATCGAAATATTCTTTCCATAAATTCAGTCTCTCTGTCGCATCGGCTACTAGATTGCCATTTTCGTCCCTCATTACTTCCGTTCTACTTTGAAAGCCTTTCCTTATAAAATTGATTCCCCTGTACATCTCGCGCGGGTTATTCTGTTTATTATGCGTTTCTATTGCTAGTATTTTATTCTTTTCCCACTCCCTTTTCTTGGATCTATAGAGCCTATTTGTACTTTTACTAATCTCGAGATACTTCTTATGTGTTTGATCACACTTATTTTGTAAACTACTTAGTCTGGCCTTCCAACGTTTTTCAAACCCGAGTTTGCACTCTTCGTCATACCATGGTTTGCTTTTCGTTACTTTCTTTAAACCTATCGTAAGTTTCGCGGCTGTCTTTACCGCCTTTTTTATATTGCTCCATAGGGTTTCCGGGTCCTCCTCGTAATTATTGTTATCGTCTCTCTGTTCTTGGAGAGCATCAAAGCTATTAGCAATCTCAACTTGATCATTTAATGTTTCTGTTGCTGTTTTGAACTTATCTATATTGAAACGAACTGTTGGCTCTGTGCGGCTTGCTTTCTTAGTTATCGCTAGCCTAGATCTTATTTTTACTATCACGAGAAAATGGTCTGAATTTAAATCTGCTCCCCTATACGATCTTATATCGAGAATGTTTGTATGACGTCTTCTGTCAATTAGAACGTGATCAATCTGATTGTGAGTGTTACCATCTGGTGATCTCCAGGTGGCCTTATGTATATTTTTATGCTTGAAATATGTGCTTTTGACAACGAGGTTCTTTGAAGCTGCAAAGTTTATTACTCTAGTTCCATTATCATTACTGACCTCATGCAAACTTTCTGATCCTATTGTAGGCCTATACATCGGTTCTTTTCCAATTTTCGCGTTGAAATCTCCCAATACTATTTTTGCGTCAAAAGCTGAGAACTTGTCAAAAACCTGCTCGATTGTTTCGTAAAAGAGATCTTTAGTGTCTTCGTCTTTGTCCTCGGTGGGGCAGTGCACATTGATTAATACCTGTTTGCTGAAAATACCCTTCAACACAATGTATGATAACCGATCGTTAATGAACTGCATGTCGATAACCGCTTGCGAGATTCGTTTATTAATAAGAAAACCAGTCCCCAGTCTCCATTCCTTAGCTCCCCCATAGTGAAAAGTATAGTTATCCTTAGAAATTGACGCGAAATCGCCCGGCCAGCAGGTTTCTTGAAGTGCTATTAAGTCAGTTTTGTATTTATTTGCTATCCCAATGAGTTCGCTAAATCCGCCAGTATTTAGACTACGTGCGTTTAGAGTTCCCACCCTTAGATCTTTAACTGTAGTTTTTTGTTTTTGCAAGTTAGCCATGGTAGTTTCAAGATAATCCGCACGTTAGGATCCTATTCCGATCGTAGGTGAGTCCACTGTCCCAGGAGTGATAACCCCCATACCTCCCTAGGTCTAAGTATGGGAGCTTTCCGACTCTGACAAGGACCATGTCAACTTGTCGTCAGACACATTACAGTTTCATCCTCGTATCCTAACGTCCCCCTGCAAGGCAGCGCGCCAATACTGGCATCAGTACCCCTTTGGCCCTATACAGGCGAATCATTCCACACATCCCTTGCGGGCAGTGTCATCGCTGCGGTGTCCAATGGGCAGCAGGATTTTTCCCTTACAAGATTTTTAGTTTTGGTTCGGGTTGTGTTTCTAGGTGGATACACGCTGCACCTCGGCCTGCCAGGACTCACTCGTTGCGTATGAACGTGAATGGGTGGGTCCTCCCAAGCCATGGTCATCGTGTTTTCTACCAGTGCTAGGCCAACATCTTAGGCTGGGCTCACCACACCCACGACTGGTTCCTATCGGCTGTCCGCGGCTGCTTATTCTTGTATTCGCAGCTAACCTGAGGGGCTGTTCAGCCTAACGGGCCGTTCCTCTATCCGCAACCCGAGGACGCGCTGCGTAGTGGTGACAGGAACCCACCGAGCAGATAAACGTATTATACAATCATCATTTATTCGAGTCGTTCCGCCGTTAACGAAGTTCTTTTTCACAAACATGAAACAGTCGTTCGCACCAGTCGTACATGGGTCATCAGCCAGTTGTGTTTAGTGTTAATCTTCTGTAAATAAAATTTCAGATTATTATCAATGTCAATTAGGCAACTTATCGTCAATTTGCTCTCTAACCGGTAAGAAGAAAAGAATTCAAAAAAATTCAGAATCTGAATTCTCATTAATACGTGAATTTTCCTTCATTGAAAGTTCTACCAACGAGTAGGAAGAAAAAGCAAAACCTATTCCTTTTAATTGACTTAGAAAAATTCAATGAAAGTGAATTGGGAGGAATTAAAAAGTGGAGGAATGCAAAAGAAAGAATATAAAGAAAGAGAATAATGTGACTTTGAAGACGCAAAAGCTAGTCCTTTCAATCGACTCATAAAAATTTTATGGAAGCGTATTGGGAGGAATTAAAAAGTGGAGAAATGTAAAATAAAGAATAGAAATCAGACATAGAGTTTTTATTAACTTTAAAATATAAAAGATTATTATGTTCAAGTGATGTCATAAATAACAATATATAAATAATACGGAAGTTACATATCAATCCGACCGAGATCAATTCGAAGATATATATTATAAATAAAAATTAATTATGAAAATTATCCAGCATAGTCGAAATCAAATTTTTGAAATTTCCTGCTTACCATTTTCTTGGTTTGACTTTGGATTTTTGGTTTAGGTTAAATTTTTGCAACTTGACTGCTAAACATCTGAAATCCTTTTTAGAGGTTGGGAGAGGAAAAAAAAATTTAAATTTTCAAACTTATGTTACACATGGAGGAATAGAAATCATGTAAGTCCACGCATTTTGTGGAGGATTAGAAAGAATTAAATTAATCGAAAATACAGCATGTGAGTATGGAATTAAGAATAACCACACTGTTAGAAAAATCTGTATAAGATTTAATATACATGTGTGTGAAGCAAATATGCACTACCGCTACTGAAATCTAACATACATGGGTGTAGTGAATTTAATATACATGTGTATATACATTGTAGGTTGGGTCTGTTATTTGTTTGCTTAATTGATGTTTTCGACTTAAACTTCCAGTCATATTTTTAATTAACTGGAAGAAGGTATCATGTTTTATTATTTATAGTCGAAAATTCATGTTGAACTTATTTTAAATTTGTGTTAAATGGAATTATCTGATTTTTCTTCTAAGTAATTAACATGAATGTATATGAAATTGAATATACATGCTCTTAATAACGATTTCATATGATTGATATATGAATTTTAATACACATGGGTATATTAAATTTAATATTATTTTTAACAGTGCATTAGAGATGCGTCTACTGCTCGCATTAAGAGGAATTAAAAAAATAGAAAATATGTTCGGCTGTATGGAACACAACACAAGCGGCATTTGTTAAGGAAATAGAAAAGAACTGGTTTCGGAGATAAACGTATTCTTTCGTTGGGCACTTCTCCCGATGGAAAATTAGCACATTCAAAAAAATTAAATAATGCTCACTCTTCCGTTTAAATATGAAAGTATTAATTTTTTTTAATTCTTCTCTTCTTACCGGGTACACAGAAAAAAAAATTTCATTAAATTTTATAGAACTAGTCCTATAGTAGAGGATACGACGGGTAGTTTATTGAAAGTTAAAATCTTCTTGGTTTTACATTTCTGGAGTTTTATATTTATAATGTCAGTAATTTCAAGAATATCATATTTCGAAAATTTAGTTTAAAATTCAGGTAATTACAAATTTCGGGATCTTTAACATTTTTTAAATTTTGGAAACTTTAAATTTCGAACAAATTTTTAATCGCAAATTCTTTTTTGGTTATAAATTCTAGTAGGTTCAAGATTAATAAGATGTGATATAGCTATATAGAATAAGTTTATATAAGTTATATGAAATTAAAGGCTTGCATTGCAAATAATTTTAAAAGTTGAATTCCCAATTCTATATTTTTTGAATCGATTAAATAAGATATGACATGGAAAAAGTTGAATCTATTTCAATTTTTAACGTTGAAAATTAAAATCTTAAGTTTTCCAATAACCGACACATCTCCAAATGGCAAGTCCACTACCCGGGTGCACCGGAACGTGCACCAGGTCGTTCAAGACGTCATCTACGAGAACTTTTTTAGAATCTAATTGTGTCAATAGCAAAACTAACTACCATTAAGAAAATATGAGAGAAAACAAAGTTTTCGTATTTTTATTTCGGTCTTACGATACATTTAGAAAAAATTTAAAAAAGAAATCGAGTCAAAATTCCTTTTTATTGACGTTTCGGCCTCATCTGTGGGCCTTCATCAGAAAGAAACATCTTAGAGAATAATCGAACTCAATCATAAATATACGTCGAAGCGAATGACAACATTTTGACTTTATAGTTTCCCAATACTTTTTTTACAAACTTCATAATGATTTTTAAAACTTCAGAATGATATCTGACTTCACAAAATTTTAAAATGTTGTCATTTGCTTCGACGTATATTTATGATTGATTCCGATTATTCTTTAAGATGTTTGTATCGATGAAGGCCCACAGATGGGGCCAAAACGTCAATAAAAAGGAATTTTGACTCGATTTAGTTTTTCAATTTTTTCTAAATGGATCGTAAGACCGAAACAAAAATATGAAAACTTTATTTTCTCTCATATTTTCTTAATATAAAAGAACGATCGAAGGAAGCTTGACTTGATGATTTCTTTAGAAATCTTGAGGTTTATCTACCAAAATAACTACCAATGGTGAGTCGACGGTAGTTAATTTGATGGTTGAAACAATTCAAATTTCTAAAAAGTTCTCGTAGAATATGTGCTAAACTACCTGGTGCGCGACTCGGTGCACCCGGATCGTCGACTCAACACTTAATTATTTTGGATGTTGACACAATTTGAATTTTAAAGCAGTTCTCGTAGAATACGTGCCAAACGACCTGGTGCACGTTCCGGTGCATCCTGATCGTCGACTCACCATTGGTAGTTATTTTGGCTATTGATGCAATTTAGATTCTAAAAAAGTTCTCGTAGATGACGTCTTGAACGACCTGGTGCACGTTCCGGTGCACCCGGGTAGTGGATTTACCATTTAGAGATGTGTCGGTTATTGGCAAACTTAATATTTTAATTTCCAACGCGTGCTAATGTTCTCTAAGACTTGAATTCTTTTTTTTCACGCGGGAGCCATGCGGAAAAGTCGCTGCCTGCGCACAGTAGCAACTGCGCAGCTACATTTTAAAGAACTGAAGTCTATAGATCTTCGATTGAAGTAGTTCACAAACACTCAATACTTCGAATCGAATTTCTATGAGATTTTTCAACATTTTCTGAAGAATTTTTCTATACATTTGACTGAATTGAGTTATTTAAACCTTATAATTATGTGATTACAAACTTTCAATACCTCAATTGTGATTTCTACGAAAGTTTTCAGCATTCTTTCATGAATTTCTCTATATATTTTATTAAACTTTTTCAAATCGGAGTTCAATATAAAGTTTACAGAATTCTTGTAGAGTTATTCTAGGTTAGTTTTATATTAAATCCTGAAAGTTATACAGAATATAGAAAATTTGTTCAAGGTTCGCTCTCATCCCCGACTCTTGTAATACTTCAAGAAAGTTTAATGAACTTTTTTTTTCCGTGTACCGTCAGAGTAATCCCGTCGTTAATAAATACTTAGTGTAGTCAACAGTTGTTATTCAGAATGATATTACGCAGTCTGGTATGGGTTGCAAAGCAAAGGGGTTTCGGCATTATGTCTGCAAGTTGAATCTTTGATGGTATCCAATTTAGAATTACCCGTTCGTATTTAGCACATTCTTTGGCATAATCTAACCCTGCTAAAAATTCCGGACAATTTCGGACAAATTTCCGAATCCGGAATTCATCCAAAATTTGTCCGGTCGAAGGAGCACGGAAATTAATCCGAATATCATCCGGTAGAATCCGAAAGTTTTACGGTCTGATGGATTTCATCAGGCAGGGCTAGATCCGGTTGAGTCCGTATTTTGTACGGTCTGACGGATGCTATCAATCCGGATTGTGTCCGGATCGTCATCCGGATTCTATCCCGGTGTATTTACAAATTTTCCGGATGAAGTAAAACCGAAAAAATAATAAATCTATATATTGTCCGGTAGAATCCGAAAGTTGTACGGTCTGACAGATTCGATCAATCCGGATTGTATCCGATCATGTCCGTTTTCTGTGCGGTCTGACGGACCGAATAAATGTTACATAACAAGGTTATATAAGCAGTTTACATTCGAGAAATGCATTCTTCATTTATTTATTTATTTTTTTTATACCATTAAGCCGTTTCCCTTTCGGCGAGCCTCTAGGGGTAGGCGTGACACTACCCGATTCGGGTAGTGTTTCTAGGTGGATAGTTTCTTGTAGTAAAAAACTACAAGTGTGGGCTCGCCACACCCACGACCGCCAACAGCAACGCAGTAGTATTATTCTCGAACGGTCACCCATCCAAGTACTAACCGCGCCCAACACTGCTTAACTTCAGTGATCTAACGGGAACTGGTGTTTCCAGCGTGGTATGGCCGTTCACAAACCTATTTCTATAGCTTAACTTAACACTACTACATAGTACGCACTTCACTAACGCAGAATATCGCACGCTGAGTATATCGGTCGAAACGGTCCTTATATACTAACCAAGAAAATGTTCAGCGCTTGTGAGAAACGATCAGAATTGTGTCCGGTCAAGTCCGTCCTTTGTACGGTCTGCCTGATGCGATAAATCCGGATTGTGTCCGGTCGAGTACTTGTTTTGTACGGTCCGAAGGACGCGATCAATCGGGATTGTGCCCGTTCATGTCCCTGTTTTGTAGGGTCTGTCGGAATTGATGAATCCGGATTGTGTCTGGTCATGACCGTGTATTATATGATCTGACGGATGCGATTAGTCCGATTTTTGCCCGGTCGTGTTTGGCCATGTCCATGTTTTGTGCGGTCTGGCGGATGCGATTAATCCGGTGAAGTCCGAAATTTGTACGATTTTTAAGAATGCGATTAATCCGGATCTCATCCGGTTAATTCCGAAATTCGTCCTTTCTGACAAATGCGAATAATTTAGATACTATTCGTCTTTGCCCAATATTTGTCTAGTTATTCGCGAAAAGAATACACCCTAATCTTATCCGGTATAGCAAACTGAACTAAAAATATGAAATTCGATACAGTTATAGAGTATTTGATTATAAATGAGCGAAAACACGATGTTAAAAAGTTGGAAAGAAATTAGAACACTTTCGAACGAAGTATGTTGAATAGTGAAATATTACGTACAATAATAGGATACAGTTTAGAGAACAGTAAAACAAAAACTATTTGAATCAATTATTATCATTCCCGTCCACTGATCCATCTTCCACATCATCGTCAATTCCATCATCATTCTCATCAACTGTTCCTTCCACATCATCGTCAATTCTATCATCATTCCCATAAACTCCTTTTTTCACATCGTCGTCAATTCTATAAACATTCCGATCAACTGCTCCTTCTTCTACATCGTCATCAAATCTTTCATCATTCCCATCAACTGCTTCTTCTTTCCAAGAGAGCTGTAGATTCACTTTCATGAACAAATTCATTTTCTATCGGAACCATATAGTTATCCTCATCCTTGTTCAAAAGCTCATAAGCTTTCTCTTTATTTTTCGTGTTACTATTCACGTCTTTATCGGAATTCTCATTATTTTTGTTTGTTTTCGTAGTTTCATAATCGCTTTTTTGGGGTTTTTTCTGACGCCCTACCCAAAAACGAAAGCAAAATATTTAGTTTTTTTCGATACGCCCTACCATGCAGTAGTATTTTCCGTTTTCACTTAAATGTCACCAAATTACAACTTAAACCTGCGGATACATTTTGGATAGAATCGGACTGCTTCCGGAGTCAATGTTTTTCACCAGATTAATTTCGGATTTGAGCGAACGATTTTCCGATTTCATTTGCATTTCACGATATTACAACTTAAACCAGCGGATAAATTTTGAATAGAATCAGACTGTTTCCGGAATCGATGTTTTGGACTAGACGAATATCGGATTTAAGCGGATGATTTTCCGTTTTCACTTCAATTTCACCGAATAACAACTAAAACCTGCGGATTAGTTTCGGATAGAATCGGACTATTTCCGGAGTTGATGTTTTAAACCGGACAGATTTCGGATTTAATCGAACGATTTTCCGTTTTCACTTGAATTTCACCAAATTACAACTTAAACTTGCGGACTACTTTTGAATAGAATCGGACTGCTTCCGGAGTCCATGTTTTTGACCGGAAGAATTTCAGATTTATGCGGACGATTTTCCGTTTTCACTTTAATTTCACTGAATGACCACTAAAACCTGCGGATTAATTTCGGACAGAATCGGACTATTTTCATAGTTGATGTTTTAGAGCAGACAGATTTCGGATTTAATCAGACGATTTTCCGTTTTTACTTTAATTTCACTGAATGACAACTTGAACCTGCGGATTAATTTCGGATAGA
>CAKNXH010046549.1:5960-29096 GCA_932178445.1 Andricus quercusramuli
TAAATAACAATTAGCGTACAAGATTTTTTGTTTAACTTTTTAACAGACATATTTTGCAACACAATGCAAAAGGTTTCATTAAAATCGGTGGAAAGAGCCTGGGTTCCTAGCTTTTTGATTTTTAACGTCTAACGTCACTCCTCTATAATGATAAAGAGGCATTATATATAGAGTATAGACACCATAGTAAAGTGGTGCGTTTGTTCTTCATGTTACTTGCGAAAATCAAGGTAGTAAACTGTAGATTTTTACATTTAAACTTGAGTAAACTCAAAGGTCAACGCCATAAAACAAGATTTCATACACTAAAGATTCAATTATAAGTACAGCTTTGTCGTAATCGAGAACTGCTACCTGAAAGGTGGAAATTCGTAAGCGGATCATAAATTAGGAAGGCCCTCATTCTAGACCGAAGGGCCGTCCAAACTCAGAAGATCGCACCGGGATCATTCTGACAGTTGCGCGCATTGAGTTGCATCAGTACGACTGATTTCTGTTGACTCCGCCTGAGTCCAACTGATTCTTCGTTGATTCTTCATCGATTCCTTCGTTTCTCGACCACACCAGGGGAGCGTTTACATATTACGTAGCATTAAAAGTGGGAGGTCGGGGTTCGTGTTTCGTCACGATCTGTTATATGTGTGTGTGGGGGGGGGGGGGGGGGGTATTTTAAACCCGATTACACAACATGTTTAATTGCATGTATTTCTCAGGCTGGCCTGCTGGACTGGGAAACCGGGGAAACCCAGAAATGACCGGGAATTTTTTGGAGACTAGGAAAAAGGGGGAAAAGACAGTGAATTTAGTTTGTGACTGGGAATTTTACAAATTTTCAAAAGAAAAATCTAACCATTCAATTGAAATATCACAAACTTCATCTCACATGATATATCATGAGATTTAAAATAAGTTTGATTTCAACTTTTTTTTAAACGTTAAGTTCAATTGTTGACTTTTTCAATTATGAAAGTCTAAAATATTCCATTTTTAACCCATTCAAACTGAAATTTTTTAATTGAAGGAAATAACAATTTTTCAGTAACTTAATACTTTTGGACTGTTCATTTAAAATAAACAATTATAAAAATAGAATATTCATAACTAAACAATTCGAAACTGAATTGCTTGAAACAGAAAGCCTTGAATCTTTCAAATTTCACAGAGCTAAACTTAAACTTTGAACGTCACAATGTTAATTTGAATTCTTCTATTTAAAAAACATTCTATTTTAAAGTAAAATTGTGTAATTTTAATGTACACAATAGTTAATCAATTATTTGAAACAGAATATAAATTTCTCAAGATTTTCAAAATAAAATTTAGAAGCTTGTTAAAGAGTTTGAAAGATTTTCAGGCAATAAAAAAATTGTCCTAAAATCCTGGGAAAATTTTAAATTATTTTTTATTTTGAAAAATTAATTTTAACAGAGAATGTTTGGAAAGACTTTGAAACAAAAACAAATTTTAATGAACAAATGACAATTAAACAATTATTACTTCAGAAAAAAATCGAATAAGTTCAAGAGATAATTAGAAGTTTCAAAAAGATGAAGAAGTAATTGAAAATGTGAAAAAAATTCGAAAAAAGTAAAACAAAATGTACATTTTTGAAGATTTCAAACCCAAAATAGAGAAGCTTTTACAAGAATTTGAAAAGTTTTAAACGGAAAAAAACACCAGCGATGTCAGTTGAGAAGCAATACAGCTTTATGGACTCCTCGTATGTGTAGCCTGCGTTCGACACTGCGCACTTGACGTGTTTTAACGCGTTGATCCCAAGCTGACTCGCCCGAGTCTGCACGGAATCGTAGCGATTCCGAGTGATCCTTGGCGATTCTCACTGATTTCCGGTATTTTTTCTGAATCTTACTGATGAACGCATGTTTCAAACTTTCAGAATCGATCATTAAGATTGTATCGAATCAAGCTGATTTCCACATATTTCTGCAAAATCTTTTGACGAGTGACTGATTCTGAATCGATTCTAAGTGAGGAAAATCACTGATTCCTCCAGTGAACGGCCCCTCGCAAAAGATCCATTTCATTGGATGTGCCATTGTTCATTATTCGTCTATGACGAGTCGCCATTTAGCTTTTCTGGACGCGTCACGTTTTTTGGGAACTACCCATACCCATAATAGGCTATTATAAGGAGGATTTGAATCACATATTATTCCTATTTCTAACATATTTTTTAATTGTGACCTAATTTCCTCATGCAGGTTTGTTGGATATCTATACTGTTTCTCGTCAAGAGGTATGTTGTCTCTTGTTCGGGTAGAATGTGTTGTTAGTTTAGTAAGCGGGAAAGGATCTACAGGTATTGTAAATATGTCATAGACAAATTGTATTATCTACCATAAATCTTTCTTTTTCTCTTTGACATGTGAGAGTCTAGTATTCTGCCTCAGTAAATTTAATCTCATTATTAATTAGAACATACTGTTCGTTCATAAAATTTACAGAAGCTTCATCAAACTCATTCTCATCAATAGGATACAAATTTCGATTTCCTTTTTCAAATAGTAAGGTACAAAGGGTTGACCTATTTCTCTAAATTCGAATATCTAAAATTTATTTACCAAGGTAAAAAGATACATAAGTGACTTTGCGGCTTAGGGTTATTCTCTTAAACTTGGCAATGAAAAAGTCGACCTAAGCGTCAATGTTACTTATGTATCTTTTTACTGTGGACGGCAGTATTGTCGTTGCTTTGTTCACTGCTTATTCTTCCAATTCAGCTCGATTTTCTGGAGGCCTGCTGGTTCAGGCTCGGTTGTGAAAATTTTGTTTTTTCATATAACAATCTTCTTCCTTATGCCCTGGTCGTTTACAATGTCCACGTGACGCTTTATTTCCTCCTGCAGAAGTAATCTTATCTAGTTTTTTGTATCCAACGCTGCATTTGCTTGGTAATGGTCATGGTGCTTGATTTTTTCTTCTTGTTCTAATTGCTGCGTCGACATTATAAGCTATAGAAAATGCTTCGTTTAGAGATTTTGGATGTTGAGGTCTTATTCTGATTTCATATTTTTCTCTTATATTTTGAAGAAAAGCATCAACTCCCAGTTGACTTTCTAATCCTTGCGAGGGGTAAACCACTCTAAAATCACGATGTTTTGAAATCAAAAATCTGTAACTAAAAAAGATCAATTTTATATCAAAAATGGAATTGCTGCATTCTTAATGGAAAAAAAGAATTTTAAAACAAATTTGTTAAATTTTTAACCCAAGTAATGAACTTTCAACTTAAATGATACATCTACAATCAAAAAAATAAATATGTAGCCAAATAGTTGACTTGTCAACCCCGAAGTTGAAGTTTCTACCAAAAAAGACAACTTTTCAACAAAATAGATGAATTTTTAAATAAAAAAAGATAAATTTTCAAAAAAATAAAATAAAATAGTTTAATTTTCAATCAGTAGAATAAGTTTTTGAGTGAATAAAATCATTTTTCAACAAAATAATTGCACTTTTAATTTAAAAACTAATTTTCAAGCAAAAAAATAAAATTTTAACTAAAAAGATTAATCTTATACCAGAAAAGAATAATTTTTAACCAAATACATGAATTTTCAAACAAAAAGGTTAATTTTCTACCAAAAAAAGGACAATTTTCCTGACAAAATAGAATTAAACAAAAGCTTTAGTTAAATTTTTAATTACAAAAAGTAATTTTCAATAAAAAAAACTAATTTTTAACGAAATGAATGGAATTTTAACCAAAAGGAATAATTTTCTACCAAAAAAGAATAATTTTCAGCTCACTTAGAAGATTAACATTCTACCACAAAATACAAAGTGTCAACAAAATACGGAAATTTTTAAACAGATTCTAAAAGATTAATTTTTTTCACCAAAAAGAGATCAATTTTCAAAGAAATACAAGAACTTTCAACCAAAAAGGTAAATTAGATATATCGAAAAGATTAATTTCCTACTGCTTTGAATCGATTCAATAATAATGAAGACTTATAAGATATTTTAGGAATTTTGATTTCAAAAGATTTCCTCAAATTTCGAAAAAGAGTAGAAGATTTCAAAGAAAAATGTTTCAATTTGGCATGATTGAAAAATATTTTAAAATCCAGTAAATTCAAGAAATATGTAAAAGATTTTGAGGGATTGAAAAAGCATTTCAAACCGTGAAAAATTTTCGAAAATGCAAATTTTTTTGAATAATTTAAATACGAAACTTTAGAAGGTTTGAAGGAATTTTGAAAGGTTTTAAGTGAATAAACAAATTTTCTTAAAATTCCTAAGAAAATTTAGAAGATTTTAAGGCAATTTCTTTATATTCTAAATGATTTGTCAAAATTTCAAGGAAAATTCGTGTTAGCTGAATATATTTCAAGGAATTTGAGAGGTTTTAAATATTGAAATTTTTTTAAAAATTCTCTCAAGAATATTATAAAATTTATATTTATATAAACTTAAAAATAATCTGATAATACTTCTTTTTTGTAATTTCAATATTTGTGTCACTAAAAAAATATTTAATAAGCCTTCAGTGTTACATAAAAATATTGTTGTATTCATTTCTATACAGTGCTCCATTTTGAAAAACTTTTCATTTATTTAGAAAACATCTATTATGTTTTTAAACATAATAAAAAAAAAGGTTACGTAGCTGCGGTTAGGGGTGAGGGGTGAACGTTAAATAATAAGTGAATTCTCCCTTAGCGTCAAAATCGAGGTATCAACGAACCTCTAAGGAATGGAACTCTAGCACCGCTAGCGACAACGAACTTATCACTAGGTTACAAGAAAGAGAGAGAGTAACTCCAACGTTACGAATAACGATCGCCTCTTTCGTTGATGTTATTCAAACAGGCTCATAAGACAGATTCCTTATTCTAGTTACTTTCGCATCACCGATATCAAAAAATCAGAGCACAACGTCCATATAACATTGAACGTAATCTCGCTGATCCTTGTCGAATATTTGACTCAACAGAAAATATTTTTTATCCGTCCAAATGCTGTCGAATTTTGTCTCTTATTTCAAGGAACCTATTAATAAAGCTGTCCAATCATTCAGGTTACTTCCATTTGATAGGTTTCTCGTTGCCGATTACAAGAAGTGTATGTCTCTCTTTCTCCGAATAGGATTCGTTTTTTATTTTAGCATTTGCATTTTCAATTTGCTGAATAAAGTTTTCACAGTGCCATCAAAGTCTGGAGCCAGGTTGATGGTTATTTAAAAATGGAATTTACCTTCATCTGTACTTGTTGGATTTGCATATTGATTTTCATAATCCCTATTTCGATTATTTCCAGAACTTTCTAAGTTATCTAATCCTGCAGTGATTCTCTCTAATTGTGACATTATTAAATTTAGAGCATCCTTTACTGAAGTTCTAGTGGGAGATACAGGTCGTGAAATTTTTTCATCGAATACTAAACTATCACTTGTCAGAGAGCTTGAAGAATGTGATGAAATACCGTCTTGCCGTCTGCTCTCAAGAAGGATAGTGCTAAGGCTATCAAGTCTGGACTTAAACTAAATTTCGATTAGCAAACCTTTCCGCTCGCAATATGAACTCTACAATGGAATCCGCTGACTATGCGAATACTCAGTTGAACTCTTGCGACAGAATAATGAGTCATTCACTTGGTTTAAAATGTATATTTCAATATTTTTGTCTTCAATTAATATTTCTTTAGTTCAAAGAAATATTGCCCTTCGAACAATATGTCATACTTTTGAATAAAGCAATGTTAACTTACTCCTATTAACATTTTTTGGCTGAAATAAAATATTTTACATTCAAAGTGCATATATTTAATTTCCTCAAATGAATATTTCTTTGAAAATAATCAGGACTTTCACTGACTTCAGCCAAGTAAAATTTATTTGGTACAAGTAATCTTTTTTTTTTAATGTGAAAGCATAAAATTATCTGCAACAAAACTCATATTTAGTTTTTTCCTGTGAAGGACGTATATCGACTGATACCCGAATTTTATTAACGGAAAAAGGCTTATTTGCCAGAATTCACTGTTATACGCCCTTTTGAGCACTCTCTTTGAGGTGTTTTAATGCTACGTCACTTTAATTTTCAATTTTCAATTTTTAATGACTTACACCCTCTTCGCATTTCATTATTATGAAAAACTTTAATTGTTATATATGCCTCTTCGCGAGGATATAAATGGAGCTTAATAAATAAAAAATTACAGGCATACTGCTGGTTGAGAACATTTTTTATCGTGAGAATACTCACTACTGTTTTTTGAGATACAAACTACAATAATTCTGTTTCATGTACACCAGCAATCACATTTCAGGTATAATAAATTAGCATATTTGTTTCCTAATCAGATTCCTCTTAAAATCTTCATTACCATCCTCGAATTGAGAGATAGATCAACTACTGAAGAAGTCTTTTCATCATGTTTTAACAACGTGGCGGGATGCAAAATATGAGAATAGCGAAAGGATTACGGTGCGTCAACGCGATGACTGAATGGCGGGTAATCGTTCGCCCGCTCTAATATTTCGAATAGTTCGCATTTACAATGGGCTTTATTGGTGGGAAAACTGACTGGGGTATTTTGAGCAGGCAGGACATCCATCATGCGGTGTCAACGTGATTGTCTTCCGGCGCGAAACGACTGGGAAAATATTGGCATATTGGGAAATCTAATTGGCCAATTGCTGAAGGTTCGTCATCAATACAGCCTTTGTTAATGCAAAAATGCCATTTTTCACTGATATAGCATGAAGGAATCATTATGCGCCCAAATTTATACATGAGGATAGTTTGTCATGATCTTGCACGTTAAAATGAAAGAGGACAGCTCTAAATCTGCTTGTGAATTTATCCGCACACCGCAGCGTTCCACTTCGCCATTGTGTCCTATTTAAATGAGCTTTCTGATGTATTTAGCCTGCATGCCGCGTGTGACGTAGCTGTCCGCGTAGTTAAAGACGCATTTTGCCACCCCACTTTTGGAACTTGCGCGCATTTGAGACCAGGTCTCTCCGTGAGAAGTATCTCAATTTTCCAAGTTCTTATACTGACTGTCTCGACTAAATTCCTTTGCACCTCATCATCTTGTGAACGTTTTATTAATTAAATTATATCTGACTTTCATCTGAGGATTACAATTAGCAGCCCAAAAACCTATTTTACGAACAAGATTTCAGAACATAATATTAGTTAGATTAATGATGGTGTTTTAAGCGATGTTGTTTGTCTGAGTGATATGAAATTTAAATTTGGCGCCACTTATTACGAGGGCGCTGTTAGCGCGTACATCGAAAGACAAATAAACGTCTTTCTTCTCCCTTATTTATCCAAAAATTGTCCTAAAAGTGTGTTGTGGTAAAAACTTTGAACTGCACATTTTCATATTAAGAACTGCACTTTTTTTTTTAGAACTGCATTATTGTCTAGAACTGCACGTTAGAATATACTCTGTAATATAGGTATTTTTTTTAAATACTTCAGACCAAATAAAAGGAGATTAGTTGTTGAATCCTTTATTGCACACTTTCAGTAGCCAACGTTTCGAAAACAAAATGTTTTTCTCATCAGGACGAAAATTTTTTTAAGTTCATCATCATCTTAAATGTCTACAGATTTCTATTCCTCTTCTTCTTTGCTACATAAATATATGAAATAATTTTAGTTTTAGTTAATATTCAAGTAAATTTAATTTTTTTTTATTTTTGAAATTAAAAATTGTAATTGAAATATTTACCTTAAAAGTCTTCAATTTGTATCTTCTAAAATTCCAGCTTTCAACAGTAACAGTTTCGTTAATTTAGTTAAAATTAAATCAGAGACATAACAATCGTTATGCTCCATTTTTGCGAAAAGAAAATGAGAAAGAGAGGAAGAGAAATCTTAACAAAGACAGAATTAGCAATGACGTATCATAAACTTAAATTATAAGGTGTTATAGTTTCTAAATAAATCTAATTACTATATTAAATTGAAAGAGTGAGAAAATTAAAGATTATTAACAAATTTATAAATTGCTTGAAATTGTTATTGATGATTAGTTAAATGTATATACCAATAATGTAAAAAAAAGAAAAAAAAAAATTTTTAATTGAAAAATTCATCAATTTGGGATTTTGAAAATTCAAATAATTTTTTAATTTTAAAAATTTTTAAATTAAATTAGAGAATCCATAATTATATTATATATTGGACTATAATTATTAAGATCTGAAATTATATTCAAACAATTATTGCTGTTTTTCTTTATAATAAACATTTCTGCTATTAATCTTTTATATTCGTTAGGTTCATGATGTAAAACTATAACATCATCCCAAGCAATCAAATGTCGAGTTTCAACCTGATGTTTTGCTATGACTTTATGGTTTTTAGGATTTTGTCTAAAATTATCATGATGTTCTTTTATTCATGTAGCAAGTAATCTACTAGTTTGACCCACATAACATTTTTCAGAATTCAAACATTGAATCTTATATACTACATCAGTGAGTTGCAATTTATCCAATATATCTTTTCCTAATTTTATGAATTTATCAAGTTTAGAGTCGATTCTAAAATCTGCTGTAATATTACAATCATTTAAAATTCTTTTAATTTCAAAATATAACTTTCCATGATAAGAAATTGATACTATTGGTTTAAAATTTGAATTTCTAACTATATTTATATTATTTTGGTTGGATAAAGAATCTGTAATTGATTTAATTTTATTATTAATATGAGTTTGAACAAATTCTGTTGCGTAATCATTTGAATATAAAGTTTTTTTAATAAATTCAATATTTGAATTGTGAAATGATTCATCTGATAATTTTAAAGCTATGTCAGTCAGATTTTTTACTATTGAAATTTTATGTTGTATTGGATGGTTTGAAAGAAAATTGAAATATCTACCAGAATAAGTATTTTTACGAAACCAATCTGTAATGATATTACCTGAATCAGTTTTTATAACTTTAACATTTAAAAAATAAACAGAATTATTATTTTCAATTTCATGTGTAAATTTAAGTCTTGGATGACAAGAATTAAATTGATTTATAACGTAAAGTAGTTTATCTTTAGGTAATATAATAAAAGTATCATCAACGTATCTACAATATGTGTGTAAAGAAAAATTTAAATTTTTTATGACATTTGATTCTAAGTCTTGCATAACTAAAGCAGCTAATGTTGGAGAAATTGGAGAACCCATCGGTGTTCCAAATATTTGTCTGTAAAAATTGTTATTAAATTTAAATACTGTTTGTTCCATTAAAAATGTTATTCCTTCTTCAAATTTATCAATAGGTAAATCTGTATAGTTTCTTATATGACTCCATCTACTTCAAATACTATTGATAACTAAATCAATTGGTACATTTGTAAATAATGAAGATACATCTAAAGAAACCATGATATGATCAGATGGAATTGTTTTATTAATTATGTTATTTTTAAATTGAAAAGAATTTTTTACTTGATATTTTGGTACTAATAATGCTTTGTTAAGTATGCTATTAAAGATATTGGCTATTTTATAAGAAGGTGAGTTTATTAATGAAACTACAGGTCGAAGTGGACAATTTTGTTTATGAACTTTAGGTAATCCATAAATTCTAGGAATGTTAGTATCATGAACTAAAATATCTTTGCGTAATAATTCTTCACCTAAATATCCATTAATTCGCCAAGAATTTAACAATTTAAATGTTTTATTTTTTAATTCTTTTTCAGGGTTTTCATTAAATTTTTCATAAGTTGTAGTATCATTTAATAATTCTTGCATTTTTTTATTCTAAGATTCATTTTTTAGTATTACTGTAATGTTACTTTTACCTGCATGCGTTATTAGTAATTGTTTATTATTTTTGATAAATCTTTGTGTTTTATTAATGTTTTGTGCTAAGACTCTATCAACATGTGGAATTTTATCATTCTGTAAAAAATTATGTGCTGTATTAATGATTCTGTGTCTTAATAAATCACGATCTTCAATATTTTCAATTAAGCCAATATTTTACTCTATATCTTCAACAATATCCATGATTATTTTTCTTTTGTTTGTTAAAAATGAAGAACTGAATTTATTTCCTATCCTTAAAATGTCGTTTACTCTGTCTGGAATATCAACATTACTAAAATTTATTATCCAAGGATCTTTAGAATCACAGTTATGAATATGCAGTTATGTTTATGTTTTTACAGTTATGTATCTTTATGTTTATTTATAATGATAGGTGCTTGAACTTTACTTTTTATTTTTAAATTTTAAATTTTTTTTTCTAATCTTTGTTTATCTTTTAAACTGTTTGTTGAGGTATATAATTGCATTCCTAAAATGTTTGTATATATATTAGTAGGTAATGAATTTCTTAAATTCATTTTGATATTATTAAAATTTTGTTTTAAATATCCTAAATGGATATTTAAGTCTTTAATTTCATCATTGAGCAATCGACGTTCTAAAGATTCTAACATGAAATTAACATGGTTTTTTGCTCTGTGACTAAAAAATTGTAAATTTCTAACATTCCTAGTAGCATTAGTAATATTCTTTGATAATAAATTTTGAAACCTACAATTGACAAGAAATGATTCTCTAGCTTTTAAATGATTAATTCTCTTGTTCACATTGATGAACTTTTTCACATCTGTAAAAGAATTTGGAAAATTATTTTTGATTTCGTTAATATACCTATTGCTGTGAAAAAAACACAATTCTAATAAACTTAAATTAATTAATTAAAATTACTAACACTTAATACGTAAGATGAAATGACCTACAAATTTTGACATAACAGTTTTGTTCAAAAATTGTGTTGGATTGACAATTATTTAAAATTGATAATTGAATAAGTTGAATTTAATTTTAACTATAGAATTAACAATTTTTTCCTTCTTAATAGATTATTGAAGATGTTGGAATTCGATAACAAAAATCCTTATTAAGGATAAACTTCAAAATTTTACAATGAAAATATAATAAATTATGTCAAAACCTAATATTAGTTAGGTTAATGATGGTGTTTTAAGCGATGTTGTTTGTCTGAGTGATATTAAATTCATAATAATATAATATAGGTATTTTTTTGACATACTTCAGACCAAATAAAAGGAGATTAGTTGTTGAATCCTTTATTTCACACTTCCAGTAGCCAACGTTTTGAAAACAAAATGTTTTCTTGAATTTTAGAAGATACAAAACAATCTAAATGACATCAATTAATTTAAACAAAATTTAACTGGAAAATGAAGACTTTCAAGGTAAATATTTCAATTACAATTTTTCACATCAAAAATAAAAAGAAATAAATTTACTTGAATATTAATTAAAACTAAAGTTATTTCATGTATTTATATAGCAAAGAAGAAGAGGAATAGAAATCTATAGACATTTAAGATGTTGATGAACTTCAAAAAATTTTCGTCCTGATGAGGAAAACATTTTGTTTTCGAAACGTTGGCTACTGAAAGTGTGCAATAAAGGATTCAACAACTAATCTTCTTTTATTTGGTCTGAAGTATGTTAAAAAAATACTTATATTATATTATTATAAAGATTTCAGAAGTTTGGTAACCCTTAAAAAATGTTTATACGGGTACAAATATGCATTAATTCAGTCATCTCTCTACGTTACGACGAAATTGTACCTTTTATGGTCACAACGTATCTTTCCGAAAAAATTTATTCCTGATGAGGCTCAACGTCGTTGAGCGAAAGCTTGTGTTTTTTAATAAACATTTTTAACAAGACTAGTTGATCAAAAACAGTCATTCCACCGACAAATTATATTAAATTAACGCTAGCCAACAAAACAAAAATGTTTTTGATAGTCATAAATAATTTTCTTCCTAGTCAGCTATAAAATTACAGTTTTGTGCTTTATTTTTGATACAATGTTCTTTTGAACATTTTTTCTCTAAAATAAATAGTTATATCCTCGTTAAATCTCTCGCGTGTAAGATACTAAAGTAACTCAAATCCTCAAATGTACGAAATTGTGTTGCTGAAAACAAAATTTGGTGACCTTTCAAGTAAATTCACTAAATTTTTTTTGAAATTTAGAAATTTTACATGAAAATTGCAAATATTTTCTTAAAATTACTAAATTGTCACGAAAATATAAGTCCTCGTAACTTACATGTACACTGCGCTCTCCTTGAAGTCACCGGAACTTAATGTTTCTGTTACCATTTACTAATGTTAAGAAACCGCTCCTTAAAATTCCGATCACAGACAAACCAGAGACAAAGATGGCTACTCGGAGCGATGTAAGGCTAGCACTTATAGAGTAGAAATTCAATAAATATATGGAAAATATCTTCCCTCTCTAAAAAATTGCAGAGCGTACAATATTGTTTTGGATATATGATTGTGATATGCTTATGAGCGGAGATTTAATTAATCTACGTAGATGGTAGTCTAATTTGCGCCAAAGTTCTTTAACAGAAACATGGTACATTAATTAAAATATATGTTTCAGATTTAATTCAATGTAATGCAAGATTTAGTTTTTGAGCGAGTTGGGGCTCAAATCATACTAGTGACAGACAACTATACATAGAGAAATTGAGCTCCTGCCCAACTGAACACGACGATGGTCGGTGGTACCAATGTGCACGTTGGGGACAACTGTGCATACTCCCAGCTGTGCATGTCTCAACTAATACGATTATATTTCAAGTCAACGTGTACAGATGGAACCCTCCCAACTGTGAAATTCTCAATTAATACGATCATATTTTCAACTTACAAATCCACGTTCACAGATGACGTACCTCCAACTAGGCACATCTTAATTAATACGATCAGATTTTCCACTTACAAGTCCACATGCACAGATGGGACTCTCCCAATATATCAACTAATACGAATGGATTTTTAACTGACAAGCCCACGTGCGCAAATTGTACCCTCTCAACTGTGCAAGTCTTAATTAATACGCTTATATTTTCATATTACAAGACCACGTTCACAAATGAGTTACTCCCAACCGTGCATGTCTTAATTAATAAAATCGGGGATTCTACTGTCAAACCACGCACACAGAAGATATCCTCCCGAACGTGCACGTCTCAGATAAAACGATCACATTTTGAACTTACAAGTCCACGTGCACAGATGGTACCTTTCTAAATGTTCACGTCTCAGATAATACGATCAGATTATTAACTCACGAGTCCATGTGCATAGATGGTTACCCTTCCAATCGTGCACGTCTAAATTAATACGATCAGACTTCAATCTCACAAGTCCACGTCCACAGATGGTATCCTCTTAACTATGCACATCTCCCAAGGACCTCCGCAGTTGTCCGCAGGGAAGGGGAGGTATACCCCTACTTGGCCCGTCTCCAGGTGGCGGATAGCGGATTGCTCGCTGAAAACAGAGGGTAGGGCTGAAATAAAATAGATCCAGCTAGGTGTCAGCTGCAGTAGGTATCAGAAGCCAGCCCCTTCGGGCCTTGATCAGGGACTGCGTGGTAGGCTGCAGAGGTCGGAATCTGCATTGCCCCGGGCGATTTCCAGTCCGTTCGTGTTTTCCGGGACTGGTTAAACGAAGGCTGGGCCCCAGGGAACTAGGGTAGGACTTAAGTCCGAGGGTATACCCGTTCCCAGCTATTTCGGCCCGCCCCTCCACGTACGATGCGCTGGCGATAATTCATGGCACCCATAACTTCCCACAATCAACCCCAAAAAGAGAATAAAGAGATTATGGAAGCGACTATCAAAAGGACGCTACAAGTAATGCTGGATACGCTGGCCGTCATGCAGGATGCTGCAGACAGACAAAGGAATGTCAATGTTGACATAAAAAGCGGAATTCCAAAGCTGAAACAGTAGGAAACAGTGGAGGTTATCCAGAGCGCGATGAAACAGAGGATAAAAGCGCAACAAGTGTTGTGAGCCTGGAGGGGAAACAGGTTCAGAGAAGCTCAAGCACTCCGAGGCGTGGTAGCAGCAAGAGGACAGCCTCAAGCCCAGTGGAAATTCAGGTTGTAATTCCGAGGTAAAAGAGGAAAAATGACCTTACGTCGGCACCTGCGTGGACAGAGGTGACTAGGAAGCAAAAGAAGTCTGAAAGACCGAAAAAACAGCTGCACGCCGAGGGGCAGACCAACCAAAGGAGGGCAAATGACAAGCATAAGAAGCCACATTGGAAACATGGCAGCAAACAGCGCCGGGAAGCGGTACTTATAAAGCCGGCACAGGGAAAGTCTTACGCGGAGGTCCTGGGAGACATCAGGGCTAAGATGAAGCCTGAAGAAACCGAAACCTGCATTCGGTCGATCCGCCGGACACGAAATTGAGAAGTATTGATAGAACTCGAGAAGGAGACCAAGAATGCTATGGCCTTCGGGGCAACTCTGCAAAAGCACTTAGGAGATATGGGAACAATGAAGAATCTGGTTCCGAAAATCACACTAGAGCTCCTAGATCTCGACTGTGTCACAACCAAGGAGGATGTGGAGATAGCACTGAAGGGAGATCTCGGCTATGAAGCTGGAGACGCGAAGGTCTCGATAACGAAGCCCAACAGGAGAGAGCAGGTCCTGGCTATAGTCGAACTCAGCTAGGAAGCTGCAAACAAACTGCTGGCAACCGCCCGCATCAAAGTGGGATGGATAAATAGCAGACTGAGAAGGAGAGCACGCGTCAATCGATGCTTCAGGTGTCTAGGGTATGGACATCAATCAAGAGATTGTAAAGGGCCGGACCGCAGCGGCTTTTGTTACCAATGTGGTATGGGTGGACATCAGGCAAAGGCTTGTACGTCCGAAATGCACTGTGTGCTCTGCAACAGTGAGCAGCCAGGAGCGGAAAATCTCAACCACATACCAGGGACAGGAGAGTGCACAGTCTTTAGACAGGCACTCGACAAAGTGAAACGCAGCTGGGTATGATGAGAGTCATTCAAGCTAATATGCATGGAAGCAGATTAGCCAATGACCTTCTAGAACAATTAGTTCTGGACTGGAAACTGATTTGCTGATCATCAGTGAGCAGTACATGGTCATGGACACCACAACATGGTTTCGGGACAAATTTGGAACATCAGCCATCTGGGTGCGAAACCAAGTGGTAGTGCCGATTGTAAGCCATGGCTCTGGAGACGGATACGTCTGGATCAAGAGCAAAGGTGTCACGTACGTGAGCTGCTACCTGACACCTAACGAGAGCATCCATGAATTCCAAGGAAAACTTAGTCATCTAGACGACCTCATCCAAGATACAGAGGGAGGAGTGATAGCGGCAAGAGACTTCAACGCTACAGCGGTAGAATGGGGAATGCCGAAATCAGACTCGAGGGGAAAACGAATACTGGAGATGGCTGCAAGACGGGGCCTGCTGGTCATGAATACCGGCAATACGCCAACATTCAGACGAGCAGCAAACGTAGGTACTATCCTGGACATCACCCTAGCTTTGGAGTGAATAGCCCCCCTCATGGAGAACTGGGAGGTCCTAGAGGACTGCACGGGAAGCGACCACCAGTATATACTTTTCAAAATTAAAGGAAAGCAGGGAGCCAAGATACAGCATTGAAATCCCAAAAGGTGGAATACTGTTAAATTGGACGAGAAAAAACTACTCCTGACGATTGTCAGAGGACAAAACAGCCTGATGTGGAAAACTGACATGGAGACGGAAGAATTAGTAGAAGCTACCATGCAGATACTTAACCAAGCCTGTGATGTCTCGATGCCTCGGAAGAAGGGGCACAATAACAGAACATCGACCTATTGGTGAAATGGGGAAACAGCGGATCTGCGAAGAAAGTGCATCAAACGCAGGCGAAAGGCGACTAGGAAGAAGGGCAGAGGCGCTAAGGAGTACAAGCTGGCCAAGAAAGAACTTCACAAGGCTATTAAGAAAAGCAAACGCCAGAGCTGGGGAAACTTGTGCCAGTAAGTGGACAATGAACCTTGGGGCTTGGGTTACAAAATTGTGACCCGGAAGCTGGGGCCCTCTCAGCGAGTGAATCAATGGGAGCGGAAACCATGAGGAACATCGTCGACGTGCTCTTTCCGACACATCCGACAAGAGAGAAGGACAGCTACAGAACCCTCCTAACGGAGATCCCACTCTTGAGCGAGGAGGAGCTGATAGAAGCTGCGACCTTCCTGTAGAACAGAAAAGTGCCAGGAACTGACGGTATCCCAGCGGAAGTCCTGAAAGTTGTAGCACGCATCTGCCTACAGATGCTGCTCAACATTTTGAACTGCTGTCTGCGAGCTGGAGTATTCCACAAACAGTGGAAAGTCCAAAGACTAGTCCTGATTAGCAAAGGGAAAGGAGATCCTAATTTCCCCTCGGCTTACCGAAAACTGTGGATGCTTGATACCACCGGGAAACTTATCGATAAGATGTTGAAGCCTCGCCTGCTGGCGGCTCTCCAAGCAGGAGTTGACCTCTCCGAGAGACAACATGGGTTAAAGGAAAGGAAGGTCCACGATACACGCAGTCCAAGAGGTAGTCGACACCATAGAGCGAGTACAGGAGGAAAGCCGATACACCAGGAAAATTGTTATGCTGGCAACTGCACATGTGCGAAACGCCTTCTCGGCCAGATGGGTAGATATGATTAAGGCGCTGGAGGGATTTAAGACTCCAGAGTACCTCATGCGTATGTTGAGAAGCCATCTTGCTGATAGAGTCTTGATATACGACACAACAGAAGGTTTTTTTTACCGCCGGAGCAGCTCAGGATTCAGTCCTTGGCCCTGATCTCTGGAATGTATCGTCCGATGACATCCTAAGTATAGGAATGCCAGAAGACACGTATCTAAGTGGGTATGCTGATGATATTCTAGCGCTATTTGCAGCGAGATCTACGGAGGAGCTGCAATGGAAGCTGAACCAGGTGATGCGACGCGTGAGCACGTGGATGGATGACCACGGACTAGATCTGGCTACGGAGAAAACGGCACTTACAAGGAAGGTATCCCAGGTGTCCCTCGCCGATTCGATTCTCTCTGATATATGTTGTACTACTCGAAAAACTAAGCGACACGTATTTTTTTTTATCGGCGGATAAACACTTGAAGAGGGTGAAACAGCCCCTCAAAGATAGGGGTCGCAAGTGTCGATTGTATAGTTTTGTGTATAAAAACCAAATTGATTTCGACCAAACCTACTGGGAAAGTTTCCTCGTGATGAAAGATGACTAACGTAATTTTCTCAAAAAAAAAAAAAATTGAAAAATTAAGGGGGCGAACCACCCCTACATATTTTTAAAGTTGTGCTGAAAATTCATAAATTCACAGAAAAAATTTGGAAAAAATATATTTTGCACTTGAGACGAAAATAAAGTTGACGTGTTTCGCAAAATAAAAAATTTGTGAAAAAATTAATGGGGTAACTAAACACTTAAAACACTTAAACTAAACACTTTTTGTTTTGTGTTTATGATAATATATAGTTTCGATACACAAAAAAATTGGGAAATTAGTTTTATAACGAAGGAAGTAAAATAGAGTCCATCCAACATGAATAAAAAAATTACGTGGGGGTAAACCACCCCTAAATATTTTTAAAAATGTGCTGAAAATTGCTAAATTCACAACAAAAAATTTGAAAAAAATATATTTTGCACTTCAGACAAAAATAAAGTTGACGTGTTTCGCCAAAAAAAATTTGTGAGCAAATTAATGGGGGTATCTACCCCTAAAAACTTTTTATTTTGTGTCTATGATAATATAAACTTTCCATACACAAACAAAATTAGGTAAATTATTTTTATAACGAAGGAAGTAAAATAGAGTCCATCCAACATGAATAAAAAAATTACGCGGGGGTGAACCATCCCCTAATTATGTAGAAAATAGCAAAATAAGTCTAAAATCAAGCGAAAAAATGAAAGAAAAATACATGTTGCACACAATGTAAGTCCCCGTTCCGGAACTTAACAGAATTTTCGAAGTCACTTTACGCATGCAGGATTTTTTGAGTGAAGAAATTGGTTTAAATTTGAACCGAGTGCAGTGTTAGTGTATGAAAAAAAGTAGCGAAAGGCGAAATGAGTAAAGCGGCTCACAATTACAAAATCATGCATTTTCGAAATATTTAATTTCGTTATATTGGTCCCAATATTGCTAATCTTGATATTTTTCTGTCATATTTCAATTTTTCGAGCTGGAAACCATAAACATAGACATGGACTTGTGAATTAACAATCTAATCGTATTAATTGAGACGTGTATAGACAGAGGTATCTCATCTGTGAACGTGGATTTGTAAGTTGAAAATCTGACATAGTATTAAGTAAAGCGTTCGCATTTGCGAGGATACCATCTGTACACGTGGACATGTGAGTTGAAAATCTGATCGTACTTGTTGAAACGTGCACAGCTGAGTGGATACCTTCTGTGTACGTGAACTTTTCAGTAAAATATCTGATCGTATTAATTGAGACTAGCACAGTTAAAGGTATCTCATCACGCCGGGAGCTAAAACATCCCATAGTTTTGTCACGAGCAAAAATGTCAAAAAAATATTCCACGCGTAAAAATGTTCCAAACAAAACTCACGGGCAAAAATGTCACAAAGGTTTTCAACGCGCAAAATTGGCAAAACAGAAACTCACGGGCATAAACGTCAAAAAAATATTTGACGCGCTAAAATGTCAAAACAAAACTCACGTGCAAAAACGTCAAATAGATTTTCAACGCGCCAAATTGATCTTTTACAATTTTACAAATAAATTCACGGGCTGATTCGTCACGGCACAACTTTCGATCGGCACAATTCTCGTATTATTACTTTGTATAATAAGAAATGCCGATCTTTCTTCATGGTTTTTAACCGTCTCTTTTGATAGCTGTAATTAGAAATCGTAGCAATTTAAAAAAAAAACCGTTAAAAAAACTTATAGCTCGAAACCAAGAAAAATTTTAGTCCAGATTACTGATGAAGAAAAAATATCAAAACTTGATGAAATGTTTATATAGTTGAGTTTGTACTTCTATTTCATATCAAAACGTAAGTTAATTCATAAAAATTTTAACTTCACAAAATCGTACGATAGTCTTCACTTGAAAATATAGAAAAAGTATTATACTGTCCATCAAAGTTTTATGCTCAAAACTTTTTCCTATATTTTGAATGAATTTTCTGTCGTTCTTAGCATAAATTTTGCAACTTCCTAGGACTTGAAATCGAGAAAATCAAGAAAAAGTGTTTTATCTTGGAACCAATACAGCATTGTAATCAAGAAAGTGAAAAAAAAATTCAATCAAAAACGTAGAAAAATGCAGAAATAATTCTAGATTCGAGTGATGCATTAGAAATCATAAAGATATACCATACCATTATACTATTAAGCCATTTCCCTTTCGGGGTAGGCGTGACAATACCCGATTCGGGTAGTGCTCCTAGGTGGATTATTTACTACTAGTACTACTAGTGTGGGCTCACCACACCCACGACGGGCCAGCAGCACGCAGTATTCCAGAACGATCACCCATCCACGTACTAACCGCGCCCAACACTGCCTAACTTCAATGATCTTACGAGAACTGGTGTTTTCGTCTATTTTTGTCCTGAGGTGCACAAGGTACTTTTTGACTCAAAAACATTTAACAAAAAATGTACTGTTAACAAGGTTCTTGCTCCAGATAGCAGTTTCTCATACAAGAAATTGCTGTCAAGAGTTTCATAACGACATTTCAGAAAAATTTCAATCATTAAATTGTTTAAATTCAAAAAATTGTGTTCTGTATTCGGAATTTAAATCACACTCCCCTGTTTCAAAAAGTGAAGATCAAACAAATAGACAATTGTCTTCTTGTTACACATGCGGAAAAATCGTATAAAAAGGACAATCGTTTGCGAAAATCAAATCATCATAATTTGTGTGATGTTGAACTGTTGTATTTCAAACTTTCATTGATTTTTTATAAATTAAAACCAACTGGTTTTATTTGAAAATGAAAATAAAATGTTGATTTCAGCTCCATTACAAAATGGGGAAAGACCTTCTCGAAAAAGAAAAAGAAAACCTTATTTGCACAAGAAATTTTTGGCGAAAGAAAGGGTGGAACGTGGTCAAGAGCGTGTAACAAAAAGTGGAACGACAGTACCCGCGAAAATTTTTCATGGTCAAACTCTGTGCCCATGCGAACCTAATTGCTCGACGAAAATCAATATGACCCGTCAAGAGGAAATATTTCGAAGTTATTATCAAGATTTGAGCAAGACCCAGAAAACTTTGATCATTCGCGCAGGTCTAAGGAAGAATTTTGTGACCTCCAGGAAATATAAATTCATGCCAATCCTTCCACAAAGAAATCAAGATCATACTTTCGAATATTTCCTTACTGATGACAAGGGGATCGCACGTAAAGTATGCAGGACTTTCTTCTTAGGCTGTTACCAAATAACCCCTCAGACAGTGTACCGATATGAAAAATCAGCGATCGCGAATCCCAGCGCTGCCGAAAAACGCGGAAAAAGTGCAGCAGTAAACAGAATCGGCGATGAAGCAAAAAATCACGTCAAGAATTTCATCAATCGTTTTCCCAAATACGAGTCGCTTTATGGCCGATCATCTTCATCGAAGAACTATCTCGACCCAAACATGAATTCGGATAAAATGTACAGAATGTACCGGATCGAGACGAAAAAAGATAGAATGGAGCCGGTTTCCGAAACAATATTCAGGAACATCTTCAATCACGATTTCAATCTGAGCTTCAAAAAACGTCACTCGGACACACGCAAAACTTGCGATTCAATCAAGGTCAATTTGGAGGAAAAAGATTTATGTGCCGAAGACAGGAAGAAATTCGAAGAGTTGCAGAGCGATCATCAAGCGTTAAAACGCAAAATAGCTGGTGAGTTCAAGCGCGACATCCAAAACACATCAGATGACACCATGTTCCTGACATTCGATTTACAAAAGGTTCTGGAAACTCCTTCTTTGACAACGAACATCGCAATCTACAAAAGGCAACTGTCAACGTACAATTCATGCATTGCCGATGAAGTACAGCAAAAAGGTATCTAATTTTTTTTTACTAGCAGGTCAAAGAGTATGCGGATACCTAGAGTTCCTAAATGACCAAGAATGTTGAGCAAATGCTCTTGATAATATGCTCAGCATTTAAGATTGAACAGAGTATTTATAGAGCATTTAAGATAACTTAAAGCATTTATTGTTAAACAAATATATGTCATAATCAATACATATAGTTTTACAAAAACATTCTAGTGAAATAAACATGTCCTTTTTTCAATACAGAGTCAGGAAATTTCCGACAAATTAAAGTTGAAGTTAATTTCATTATTATGGATAAAAATCGCAAATATTTGTTTAAAAATTGATAAGTTTTGCCTGAGGATTCGAATCATTTTGTAGAAAAATAATTTTTTTTGGTTGAATTCAACTATTTTTGGTTTACAATTAGAATCCTTTTTGTGGCTGAAATATAATTCATCACGTTTTTTTTTCGAGAATTCATCTATTTTGGTAGAAAATTCAACTACTTAGTTTCGTTTGTTAAAAATTCAGTTATTTTGTTGAAAAATATGTTTTCTAGATGATAATTAATTGTTTTAATTGAAAACTGAACTCGTACATATTTGGCTCAAAATTTGTCTTCTTAAATTGAGAATTCAAATATTTGGTTTAAAATTCCTGTATTTGATTGGAAATTCGGATTTTGAGGGAGAATTTTTAATCTTCTTGGTGACTAATTCATCGTTTTGATTGGAAATTCCTTTAAAAAAAAAAAAAAATGACTAACTGAAAATTACCCTATTTTATTTTTGGTGGAAAATTTATCTTTTTAGCTTCAAATTTATGTAATCGGTTAAAAATTAATTTTTTGTAGTTGAAAATTCACTTTAACTATCCAATTTTTTGTGGACAATTTACCTTTTTTGATAGAAATGTAGTCTTTTTCATTAAAAAATTATCTTTTTTGTAAAAAATTTAACTATTGTATTTTTTGTTAAGAATTCATTTCTCTCACTGAAAAAAAAACTATTCAGTTAAAAATTAGTTTTTTTTGTGGATGGAAAAGTCATCTTCTGGATTGAAAAATCCACCATTTGCTCAAAATTTCATTTTTTACTGACTGCAAATTGAAATATTATATTTTTGATTTGTAAATTGATCTTTTTTAGTTTAAAATTGAATTATTTTATTGAGGATTCATTTTTTTTGAAAATCGAATATTACAACTAAGAATTTTATTCTTTTATTTTTGGTTAAAGAATAATTTTTTTATACAAAAAATATTCTGTTGAAAATTCGTTTCTTTTTTTGTTAAACATTTATTTTTCTGATATTTTAACTCTTATAATTTTGGTTGAAAATTGATTTTTTTATATGGAAATTCATGTACTTAGTTGAAAATGAGTATTTTTTGGTGAAAAATTAATCTTTTGGGTCAAAAATTCAAATAACTTTCAGTTAAAATTCATTTCTTTGGTTGAAAAATTTGTGTCCACTTGGAATCATAGCTAAAATGTACTTTAAATATATTTAGAAACAAAATTTAGCACCCTTTCCAATTTCAAGCGATGCATTTTTCCGCGAAATTTAAACAATATAATTATTATTAATAATGATAGAAAATACGATTTTTTCAATCCAAATTCAAAATGCTCATAAATGCTCATGAAATTCTCAAAGCACATACAGTTCGAGCATATTCTCGAGCATATTCTCATGCTCGTGAGAATTTTAACGAGCACTTAAATTCTTTGGAACACTACGGATACCAGAAATCAATACCCAAATCTGGATAACAAGAAAACGTTGGGTCCCCCGAAAAAGCTCAAGTCCTTTTGAAATCGAGTTACTGGGAAAACTAAAAATCCCTTAACTTCTCAGGATCGATTTTATTTCTCTTAAAAATTATCGAAAACTGAAAAAATGTTATTTAATTTAATTTAAAGATTGAACATTCATGAGAAATGGGAACCAATAATTTGAAATGACTCGATAATTTTCCGGTAACCCGATTTTTTCGGGTACTCGAAACTTCAAGGTTTCCCTGCTATACCCGAAAAAAAAACCCGAACCCGATCCAAACCCGAAAAGTTGGGAACCCGCACACCCTTAATCCTGATCAGTGTTCACAGATCGTGGGAGCTGGCGGCCCCCACCACGACTCCCATGTGGGAGCGACACACGTAAACGCCGCGTGTCGGTGTGTCCCCACTC
>CAKNXH010046549.1:39096-65634 GCA_932178445.1 Andricus quercusramuli
AAAACGTGTGACAAAGCTCACTCCAATCTGATCAGTCTTTCGAAATTTATCGTGCCTTTAGACTACAGACAGACAGCAGGCTACAGACAGACCGACACCTTTGTAAAAATCATTTTTTCTGACTCAGGGGGCCTCAAAACGTGGAGATTTGATGAGAACGGACTATGTCAAATTTCAAATAAAACCAACACCTTCTCATTGAATGAGGATGTAAAATAGTATATTATACGCCAAGGGGGAGAGGCACTTTCTTGACTCGTGTATGTTTTCAGTACTCGTCTCCGGCTCGCACTACGCGCTCGCCTACGACTTGTACTGAAAAAATACACTCGTCGAAAAAGTGCCTCTCCCCCTTGGCGCATACGATATTTTTTATAACAAATGGATGATTTCAGACATTTCTCAAAATACAGTCATCATTTCAGTCCATATTAGATTTTGTATAGCGAAGCATGAAATTAATGTGAACCTAATCTACGGTAATTTTAGAGGTGATTTATGGTAACTTATCATAGATTACCCAAAATTCATTTTTAAAAATTTCCATAAATTACCAGAATTCTATGAAAAATTTCGGTAATTAATGGTAATTTTACGGGTAAATATGGTAACTGACTCAAAATTCATTTTCAAAGTTTCCATAAATTTCCGAAAATTTATGAAAAATTTCCATAAAATTCCGGAAATTTATGAAAATTTTTGGTAAATCATGGTACTTTTACAGGTAAATATGGTAACCTACCATGGAATACCCAACATTCATTTTTTTAAATTTCCATAAATTTCCGGAAATTTATGAAAAATTTCGATCATTTGTGGTAATTGTACAGGTAAATATGGTAACTTACCCAAAATTAATGTTCAAAAATTTCCATAAATTTCCGGAAATTTATGGAAAATTTCGGTAATTCATGGTCATTTCACAGGTGAATGTGGTAACTTACCATGGAATACCCAAAATTCATTTTAAAAAATGTCCCTAAATTTCCGGAAATTTGTGAAAAATTTCAGTGATTTATGGTAATTTTACAGGTATATATGGTAACTTACGCAAAATTCATTAAAAAAAATTTTCATAAATTCCCGAAAATTTATGAAAAATTTCGCTAATTTATGGTAATTTTACAGGTAAATATGGTAACTTACTATGGAATACTCAAAATTCATTTTTAAAATTTCCATAAATTTCCGGAAATTTATGAAGATTTTCCGTAATTTATGGTAATTTTACAGGTATACATATAAACTTTCCATAAATAACCGCAAAATTCTATTATCTGCAACCAAAATTTCCTCTCAGTTTTTATCGTGAGTGGGCTGATAATCATAAAATGCGAGCTCATAAATGCATAATTTTCGTAATTCATCTTTGACGTCAATTCTCAGTCCTGGGGAGTAAAAAGTACTTTTACTCTCTAGGGAGTAAAAAGTAGAGCTCTAGCGCCGCTTCATAGGCGTCGAAAAGGGGTGAAATCATGCATGTGTCATGGAAAAGGTATTTTCTCTACAAGAATGGACAAACCATGATATGTGACGTGCGCCGAAGAAAGGTGGCGTACTCTAAAAAAATCGAAATCGAGGTTTTTACACCTTTCGATAGTTTTTGAGTTGCTCTTTTCGATGAAACCATCGACAAAAAAAAATCGAACGTTATTATTGCTAATAATTGAGTTGTTAGGTAACGGAGAAATCAGGCTTTCGCTCGAGAGCACGAGATCCCGTGAAACACCTCCCACCACTCACCACTACATCTCCGCGTCTTATCTATACCCGTCCGTGAGCCGCGTCTACGACCTATCTCTTTCCTCGTGAGAATGAAGTAGTAAGTGTAGAGGGAAGATTTCTTGAGTCTTCCCTCTCTTCTCAAAGTCGCGTCTATCGGGTTGACTTTGACCGCTCGCCCTGAAAAATCATACTTTCCAGATTAAGCCCCCTTTCTTCGGCGCACGTCACATATGATGAAAGTCAAATAATTTTTTTTTTTTTTTTTCTGAAAAGGAGAATTGTAAATGCTTTATGCACTGACCACATTCGAACTTTAGGGGCCGTGAGCCTTTAAGGATCGAAGGTGAGTGTGGGACTCGACCTAAAAAAAACGGCAATACCCACTAACGAACTCCTTTGTACCTACCAACCCATGTTCCCGGAACCGCTTTCGCATTAATTCAGGAACATGGGAGTAAGGCCATTTCGCCGTGCCTCGGCGCTCGTCTGCTTTTGCCAACTTGGACTTATTCTTCTTCATCTCCTGCTTTACCCATCTAGGGGTTCTTTTCTGGCAGTAGCCGGCGGGCGGGGTGTTGCCAGATCCTGGCACTCCGCCGCCTTATGGCCCTCTTCGAAGCATCTCCTGCAGCATTTGCTACGATCTTCTGCAGCGCACTCTCGGGCAACGTGCCCTAGAGTGTGACACCTGTAGCACCTGACTTCGGCGCTATGTGGTTTTGCCCTGCAGTTCACCCAACCCACCTTCAGTCGGGCAAGGTTCTCCATTTTGGCTGCAGCGGCCGCATCCAGCTCCACGAAAGCTAGGATGCAGCCTCTCTTGCTCGTTTTCGTAAGGCTAACCTTAGGTGGAGAGCCAAGCTGCTCTCCCAGGGCCAGCCTCATGCGCTGCTTCCACATCAGCAGCCTCCGTGTTCTCGAATAAGTCGTAGACCACGACCGGCGCCTTCGGAACGAGGTATCAAACACACCCGCCTTGCCCGAGGGCCTCCGAGATGGCATCACCAAATTGCCGCCGCTCCTCCGCCTTGGCACCCACCTCGATGAGGACGTCGCCTGTCCTCGTCTGTCTGATGGACCTGACATTCACGCCATGGTCCTCAGGTTTCACCATCTTCTGGATGTCCCTCAGGACATCCGCATATTTCATCCCCGGGACTGGCATGATGGTCACGGCCTCCCGGGGGATTCTCATTTTCTTCTTCTTCTTCTTCGGAGCTCATTGTTCCTTATCGGGCACAGTGTCCCTTTTAGGCACCATCAACTTCGCAGTCTCCTTGTTTTCCAGTGCCCTGTCCTTCTTACTCCTCCTCCTACCAACCTTAGACCATGCGACGCCTTCGTGGGTCCTGGACTTCTTCAAGGCAGGCTTTTCAATTCCAGATCCGCTGGGTGGGCTGAGGGTCGTTTCCCTCTCCCGCTTACGCGTATCCTTCTCTTCCTCCGACGGTTTCTGTGGCTCCGTCTGTGTGCTGACGGAACTCGTTGTCTCCTTGAAGGTGGAGCTCAATATAGACTTCTCTTCGAGCTTCTCGCCTATTTTCTTCCTGACTACCTTATTTGCACTCTCCTCATAATATCCACATTGCCGATTTAAGACTCTAACCTTATAACCGGCTGCGTTCATGGCCCTTTGAGCATCCTCCACTTCTTCTATCAAATCCGGATACGTGTCCTTCCTTGATTCGCAGATCTCCAGTATTTTTTTAAGGCACAGCCGTACCTTTCGGTGCTCCAATTTCAGCGCATCCTGCGATTCTGCGAAATACTTCTTCATCATAGCAGCTTCTGACATAAGCTCGCCATGTTCCTCAACGTTGAGGCAGTTGCTGAGTTTCAGCTCCTCTTCAACGTTTTTATCCTCGCTCCCTCTCCGTTTTCCGTACTTAAAAGCCATAGTAAAGTATTCATCAGAGCATCGTGCGTGGAGGGGCGAGCCGAAATAGCTGGGAACGGGTATACCCTCGGACCTAAGTCCAACCCCCGGTACTCTGGGGCCCAGCCTTCGTTTAACCGGTCCCGGAATACAAGGAAGGAACGGACTCGCCCAGAGCACTGCAGGTTCCGATCCCTGCAGCCACCACGCATTCCCCGATCAAGGCCCGAAGGGGCTGGCTCCAGATGCCCGGTCACAGCTCACACCTCGGCAGAGCAAGCTCACAGCAGCCCCTAGACCATGACGGCGGAAAGACTGAACATGGTTTCGGAGCACTCCCAGTGAGCTCCGACCGTCACCAATCGTGTGATTGGTCCGGGGGGCCTACTTTATTTCAGCCCTACCCTCTGTTTCCAGCGAGCATTCCCCTATCCGTCACCTGGGGACGCGCCAAGCAGGGGTATCACCTCCCATTCCCCGCAGACAACTGCAGAGGTCCTTGGTAAAGTCAAACAATAGTACTAATAATATAGAATAAAATAATAATAATAATAATATTACTATAAAAACTGTAAAGACAAACTACAAACTACACCATGCTTCTGTTTTTGTACCTACAACATCAGCTCTGAAGATTTTAGACATCGTATTATATTAACTTCTCATATCCTTATAAATCAGTCACTTGACTTAGTCCGTGACTATGATGAAAAACCGGGTTCACCCGAGAACAAGATTGTAAAAAAAAAAATATCCATGGTAGCTCTAAGAAAGCATCCAGAGGCGACTGCTGTCACCTTCAACACACACGGCCGCTGTGAAAGGATAAAAACTGTAAAGACAAACTGCAAAATACACCATGCTTCTAATTCTGTACCTACAACATCAGCGCTAAAGATTTCAGACATTGTATTATATAAAGTTCTAACAACCTTATACATCAGTCACTTGACTTAGTTCGTGAATATGATGAAAACCCGGGTTCACCCGAGAACAAGATTGTAAAAAAAATAATATTACTATTCAAAATAGTAATATAAAATCATCAAGTTTTAATTATTTTTCTTTATTGGTAATCTGGACTAAAAATTTTCTTTGTTTCGAGCTATAAACTTTTTTTAACGGTTGAATTTTTTAAATTGCAATGATTTCTAATTAAAGCTATCAAAAATGACGGTTAAAAATCATAAAGAAAGATTGGCATTTCTTATTATACAAAGTGTATTTTTACTCGATTTTCTGAGAATTTTGTTTGAAAATTAATAACATAAAATTAGAAAGAACTCAAAGTAATAATACGAAAATTCTGCTGATCGAAAGTTGTGCCGTGACGGATCAGCCCGTGAATTTATTTGTAAAATTGTAGAAGATCAATTTGGCGCGTTGAAAATCTATTTGACGTTTCTGCACGTGCGTTTTATTTTTGACATTTTCGCGCGTCAAATCTTTTTTTGACGTTTATGCCCATGAGTTTCTGTTTTGCCAATTTTGCGCGTTGAAAACCTTTGTGACATTTTTGCCCGTGAGTTTTGTTTGAAACATTTTTACGCGTGGAATATTTTTTTGACATTTTTGCTCGTGACAAAACTATAGGACGTTTTAGCTCCCGGCGTGTCATCTGTAAACGTCTACTAGTGAGTTTGAAATCTAATCGTATTAATTGAGACGTCCGCAGTCGAGAGGGTACTATCTGTGTACGTGGACATGTAAGTGATAAATCTGGTCGTTTCAATTGAGACGTTCATAGTTAAAGGTATCCTAGCCGTAAACGTGCACTTGTGAGTCGTAAATCTGATCGTATTAATTAATACATGCACAGTTGGGAGTTATCATCTGTACATGTGGACATATGAGTTGAAAATCTGGTCATAGTGATTGAGACGTGCACAGTTGGGATAGTACAATTTGTGCACGTAGGCCTGTTAGTTGAAAATTTGAACGATGTTATCAAAACGTGTACAGTTGGAAGTGAACAATCTGTACACGTGGACTTGTGAGTGGAAAATCTGATCGTACTTGTTGAAATGTGCACAGCTGAGCGGGTACCTTCTGTGCACGTGAACATGTAAGTAAAATATCTGATCGTATTAATTGAGGCGTACGCAGTCGGAGGTATCTTATCTGTAAAGGTTAACTTGTGACTTGAAAATCTAATCGTATTAATTGAGTCGTCCACAATTGAGAGGGTACCATCTGTGCACGTGGACTTGTAAGTTGAAAATCGAATCGTATTAATTGAGACGTTTATAGTGAGAGGTATCCTAGCTGTAAATGTGGACTTGTGAGTCGTAAATCTGATCGTATTAACTGAGATGTGCAAAGTTGGTAGGGAATAATCTGTACAAGTGGACATGAGAGCTGAAAGTCTGATCGTACTGATTGAGATGTGCACAGTTGGAGGTATCTCATCTGTGCACGTGGACTTGTGAGTTGAAAATCTGATCGTATTCGTTGAAACGTGCACAACTGAGAGGGTGCCTTCTGTGCCCGTGAGCTTGTAAGTAAAATATCTGATCGTATAAATTGAGGCGTGTACAGTTGGAGGTATCTCATCTGCAAACGTGAATTGTTAGTTAAAAATCTAGTCATATTAATTGATACGTGCGCAGTTAGGAGGGTGCAATCTGTGCACGTGGACTTGTGAGCTGAAAATCTGATTGTATTAATTGAGGCGGGCAGAGTTTAAGGCATCCCATCTGTAAACGTGCACATGTAAATTAAAATCTAATCGTAATAATTCAGACGTGCGCAGTTCAGAGGGTACCATCTGTGCACGCGGACATGTGAGTTGAAAATCTGATCATGGTTACCAAAATGTGCACATGTGGAAGGGTTCCATCTGTGCACGTGGACCTGTAAGTTCAGAATATGATCGTATTAATTAAGACATGCATAGTTGGAAGTATCTCATCTGTGTACGTGGAAAGTTGTGAGTATTCTATCAGTGCACGTGTACAGTTGGGACATCTTATCAGTGAAAATTCATAGATGGGAGGGTTCCATCTGTGCACGCGGACTTATAAGTTGAAAATATGATCGTATTGATTAAGACGTGCATAGCTGGAGGAATCTCATCTGTGCACGTGTACATGTGGTATATGTATACAAAAGAGTACTTGTGACGTGAGTCATATTCATATTATCAGCACAGCTTTGTAATCGTCACTTGTCTACGGGACTCTGAGGAATAAACATGCTTTCCCAAAAGCCGCATTATTATCATGAGTATACCTTAACTGGCGACGAGTATTTAAAAATGCGAAATAAAATCCTAGTAAACGCGTGTGAAGTTTGTAAATTGAATGATGGAAGATTCTTCAACTCTCAATGATGAACAAAGACCGTTCTATTTTAGATTGTTCTGTTAAACAAGGGTGAAGAAACAGAAATTTGTCGTAACATAATATTCGGCAGAAGGAGGTGAATCCATCGTTAAATTACGAAAAAAATTAAGCACTTGTATTAAAAATCAGAGTGTCGTGAAAGATACAGGTAATAAAGACACAGTGATTCACTTGAAAATAAAGACAAAATGGAGATCTCGTCTAAACTTGACTTTGAACATAAAACTGATGACTGGGGAATGTTTGTGGGAAGATTGGAACAACATTTTATAGCTCATGACATCGTTAATGATAAAAAACGTGCAGTCCTCTTGAGTAAAGTGAACGCAGAAACGTACGTGCTCATCCGTAAAACTAGTGCACCGGACAAACGAGTTGACATGGAGTTTAAAAACTTAGTTTTGCTAGTGCAAACTTAAACCCTAAAACATCGCATTTGGTGTATCAATCAAGGTTCCGTGAACGTGTTTGAGAGCAATCGGAGTCCATATCGTAGTTTATTGCCGCACTGAAAGATTTGGCAAACAATAGCAATTTACGAATCTTGAGGAGCAGGTGTTAGATCAACTGGTTACTGGAGCAATTAGTAAAGAAATAAAGACCGAGATATTAAAAATTCAAGAACCAACGCTGAATAAAGTTATAAAGACCGCGTTGGCAGCGGACGCAGCGTACAAAGGTGCCAACAAAATTAATCAGCATAATTATAAGGGAGGTAGCAGTGCCACAAACTTACTCTTGTTGTAATATTTGTAAACGTAAAGGTCACTTAGTGCCTATTTGTCACGATAGAGATAAAAATAAAAATAGTAAAGATAACGATAATAATAAATCGAAAGTGTTATATATGCATAAAAGCATTGTAAATACAGATTATAACGATTGTAGTGATTGGAAGAATGAGGATAGTATTGCAGATGAATTAAATAAAATGTTCAAGAAAAGATAAATTTTATTTACATTCAATTAGAAATAATGTGTCGGTAAAGAACAAATTGAGCCGCAGTATTTAAATATTCTCATGGAAGTTTCTAAGAAATTAAAAATGAAAGTAGAAGCAGGCGCTGCAGTATCGATTATCTCCCGAAAATTAAAAGATGAATTATTCCCAAATCACAAAATGATAAAATCGAATATTTAGTGTTTAAATTACGATGAATCTGTGATACGGGAAATAATATTAACGCGTATTCTGACTTATATGTTTTCGAATTGAATGGTCCCTCAATATTAGGTAGACCATGGATGGAGTGATTTGGGCTATGGCCACCTTATAAGTCTATAAGCGAATGTTATAAATGAACTACATGCATGTTATTTCGGTATAGTCAAAATAAATAGCGTGGCCAGATCATTTGTGTGGTGGTGTGGTATAAATAACGACATAGAATTGGTAGCAAAACAATGTGGATATTGCGTAGAAGTTAAAGATGATCAGATCAAGACGAAGCGACTCCGTGGCGATGGCCAGATAGACTTGGCTATCGCATCCATGCAGATTTTACAGGTTCATTTTTGGGATATACCTTTCTTTTTGGCATTGATGCATATGTGATCGTCCGCGAAGAAAGGGACCTAATGCGTCAAAGCTGAATTTTACAGGACGAGCGATCGTAGCTGAGCCCGCAAGCCAGCATTTGGTTAGTGGGGATGCGTCTACGAAAAGCACCCCCTCCACTCACTACTACACTTTTAGGCACAAGCCAGTGGCAGTGGAGCTCACGGATTTGTCGCGTACAGCTGTAGTGGTAAGTGGTGGGGCTGACTTCCGTAGGCCTCTCGTTCTGTCTCCGCGTACGCTTACCATGCCTCTGTTTGTAGCTTAATAACAAGAAAAGTAATTTACTTAAGAAATTTCTGATTAATGCAAATGAAAGAGTAACTTAGTAACTATCGATTGGCGTAAGAAAATGAAAAACGATTTTTTCCGCATTAGGTCCCTTTCCTCGGGAACGATCACATATTCTAAATGGCCTGCAATATTTATTGTACATACATGTCAGCTTTAGCCACTGTCAGGTTTACCGCACCATTTGGTCACAGATTCGGGATCACAATTTACTAGCAAAGAATTTGAAAAATTTGTTAAGCATGATGGGATTGAGCAGTAAGAAAAGTATCGCCGCCCTAGCGGTTGACATTGCAGCATCGGTGTTAAACTTACGTAAACAAATAACGACTTAAGATCAATTTCTTGAAAGAATTATTATTAAAATAAAAATCTAAAGTGGCAAGTTTACAATTCAATGTAAAATTACTGTCTACGTATGTAGTTACGCGAAAAACGGAGGTAAGTTCAAATTAATTCTTGAAAGCTCCATTTTGGAAATGTAACTTTAGGTTGGGAAAATGTAAACATTCTTACAAACATCAAAATTCCATTTAAAGTTTGTTAGTGAAAATCATAGAAGATATATACAAGATTCAACTATTTCAATTACTTCAATGGGAAATTAGAAGAAAGGAGTTTACAAAATCCCTGTTCCAAGTCAGAATTCGTTAGAACTTAAAAGTTGCTTCTTTAAAACTTCAGAAAAAGAAACTATTTCAAGTAGTTTTTAGAGTAAAAGTAGTGTATTGAGAAGGAGATATCTCTGTATTATAATATAAATTTGTTTTACATTTTTCGTTGATAATTTACCTTTTTTCGTGAAAATTCAACTACTTGCGATTAAAAGCTAAACTATTTTGTTAAAAATTAATTTTTTTGTTCGAAGATTCATCATTTTAATTGAAAATTCATCTCCTTTGAAAAATGTAACTGCTTTGCCCAAAATAAATTTTTCAACTAAAAATTTTACGATTCCAGTAGAAAATTTAACTATTTTTTCTGAAAACCGTTTTTTTTTTGTTAGGGATTAGATTTTCAATGGAAAATTCAACTTTCCTATTTTTTGTTGAAATTCATCTTTTTTGGTTGAAAATTCCAATATTCTAGTTGAAGATTCATAATTCTATTTGAAAATTTATTCATTCTGCAATTTTTTGCTCTGTTGTTTTAAAGCATGTTTAAAATGAACGTCATTATTTGAAATAAATTTTTGCGTTTTGCAACAAATATGAATATGTTACTTTTAGTTGACCGGGAAAATTGAAAAAACTTGACCGGGAAGAACTGAGAAATGGCCGGGAATTTGGAATCGTTCCCCGAATCCCCACCACATCACATAGAGTCATCAGAAAGATAAATAATAATTATTGCAAATGTGAAAAGTAATGTAGGAAATTCTTATTGGAAATATGCACTTCCTTGAGAATTTACGAAGTATCACAGAAGAAGTCATCGGAAAGATATTCTTAGATAATTCTGTAAAAAAGTGTAGCCTTTTCGTTGTCAAATAACTAAACTCTGAATTTGTTCATGAATATTATATAAATAATTATTAATTATTGTATATTTGCCAAGTATCGTAGAAATCTTGATGCATCAAACTAATTGATCCTTGTCGTTGAAAAATGGCTGAGTTCCTGATTTCTCTATGAAAATTGTTTAAATAATTAATAATTCCTGTAAATTTATAAAGAAAAATACAAAGGAGTAATCATAAATATATTCTTAGGCGCCTCCGTGAACAAATTGTGATTATTCCTTGAAAAAGACCCAGACTCTGAATATGTTTATGAAAACTGTTCAAATAATTAATAATTGTTATAAATGTTCAAAGTATCGTAGAAAATAGTTATTGGAAATACATTCTTTGTTGATTCTGAAAAAAAATTGGGCCTATTCTTCCAGAAATAGCCAAACTCTTAATTTTTTAATGAAAATTGTTCCAACAATTAATAAATCTTGTAAATTTGCGGAACATAAAAAATTCGTTGAAAATAGCCCAAATATGAATTTGTAAAGAAACACAGACAAGAGTCTTCGGAAAGACATACTTTTTGACTCCGTAAACAAATTGTGCCTATTTCTTGAAAAATAGCTAAACTCTAAATTTTTCAATCTAAATTGATTAAATAATCAATAAATCTTGTAAATTTACAAAACATATTAAATAGTCATCGGAAAGACAATCTCAGTAGACTCCGTAAACAAAATGTTCTGAATGTGTTTATGAAAATTGTTTAAATAATTAATAATTATTGTAAATTTCCAAAGTAACATACATAGGAAAGAGTTATTTGAAAAACATTCTTTATTGATTCCGTAAAAAAATTGAGCCTATTCTTTGAAAAAGAGCCAAACTCTTGATTTGTTTATCAAAATTGTTTAAATCCTTTTTAACAGAAATTCAAAATTTTCTTTTGTTTACTAATATAGATCTATTATTTAACTCTGTTTTGATTTCGACATCACAATTTTTATTACTGTAAATATATCTATTACAGTTAAATGAATATTTCTGTTCACTTTATCCAATAGAAGTATTTCTACTTGACATCCTTGATCCATACTTTTTTCTTTATAATATTTTCATTGGATTGGAATTCATTATCTTTAGGTACACTGGAAACTTGCTCTAATTGTTGTTGGTCTAAGTTTCCAATGTCAGCTCTTTTCACATTAATTTCTTGAAACTTTATTCGATCCACAGCAGCAATTCATTGTTTCCTCTGACTCTCTTTATATTTTGCAGCAGGAAATTTATGAAAATTACGCTTACTATTTTCACTCCTATTCTTGAAATTCATTGCACAACAACTGTGCCCCATTGATAATCTTTTTAACTAACAACGTTAATTTAATCGTGTTTATTTATATTTAGCAACACCGCTTCTACGCATTGCGCCACCATGAGCGCTCCCGTCGTCCTGATTATCCCCTCTACCTTCGTGCAGTTGGCGAATAGAACTGTAAAGCACTTGTTAACTGGTGAAACTCCGTCTAAATTACATATTAATCGAAAACTAAGAACGCCTATGCATCTCTTGCGTTCTGATGGTCGAGCTTATAAGAGGTTAGGCAGGAAAAACAGCTCTCTTTCAATAAAAAATTCAGGAACGTAAACTTTAAAGTCGGAGCCATTGTTATGGTAAACATTTTTAGTATTTATTGTCCACCCTGGTCTGAAGCTACAATTGAAAAAGTGCTGTCACCTAAAACGTGCCTGAAAAAGTTTACAAACGACAATCTGAGTAAAAAATGTCATGTAGTTCAATTAGCTTCCTGGAAACCTTCTTTAATAATTCAGGAGAGAGAGGAGGAAGATGTTGTAGTTGAGAAAGAATTGCGAAGACTCTGATGAATAAACATATTTCTCAAAAGCCGTATTATTATCATGAGTATACCTTAGTACAGTTATGAGTATTTTATCAGTGCATGTGTACAATTGGGAGCATCCTATCAGTGCACGTGCACAGTTGGGAGTATCCGATTTGTAAATGTGGATTTGTAGATGAAAATACGGGCGTATTAATTAAGACGTGCACAGGTCGGATGGTACAATCTGTGCACGTGGGCTTGTCAGTTGAATTTCTGATCGTTTTAATTGAGTAGTGCACAGTAAGGTGGGTGCCATATGTGCACGTGGACTTGTAGGTTGAAAGTATAATCGTAATAATAGAGACGAGCATAGTTGGGAAGGCACCATCTGTGCACGTGTACTTGTGAGTTCAAAATCTGATGGTATTATCTCAGACGTACACCTTTGGAAGGATACCTTCTGTGCACGTGTATCTGTCAGAAGAAAACCTGATTTTATTGATTGAGGCATGCACAGTTGGGAGTATCTCATCTGTGAATATAGTCTGTCAAGTTGAAAATCTCATCGTATGAATTAAGATGTGCATAGTTAAGAGGATACTATCTGTGGACGTGGACTTGCGAGATTGAAGTCTGATCGTATTAATTTAGACGTGCACAGATGAAAGTCCACCATCTGTGCTCTTGGGGGTTTCAGTTGAGAATAGATATCGTATTAATTGGGACGTAAACAATTAGGAGTATCCCATCTATGCACGTGTAGAAGTCGACGTGCACAATTGGGATTGTTCCATCTGTGCACGTGCACAGTCAGAAAACTCCCAACTGTGCACTTCGAAATTGAGATGTGCACATATGGGCCAGTTCATTGTTTTACCACCGGTCGTGGGCGTGCACCGAGCCCTGAATTCCTTAAAATATCGAAGTGCCTGCGATTCTAGATGTTCCTCAAATTTGGCAAGAATCGAAAAGAAAAAGCGAGGAAAATAAAACAAGACAGAATGAGTCCTTAAAATTGAAAGTCCTTAAGATGGAAAGTCCTTAAGATTGAAATTCCTTATGATTACAGCCCTGCAGTCGTGAAGTACCGTGTAGTTCTCGAGGTATAATTAGGAGAATTCTAGAATTTTATTCATTTGTGAGATAAGAAAATTAATAAATTGAGATATTGTGGGTTGCAAAGATATTGAAACGTCACAAGTTCTAACTGCTGACTTTCTACACCTCTTACAGGCGATATTTTTTGTAACGAATGCAGGAAATTGAGGATTCGAGAAACAATAAAAACAAACAACCGGGATGTTTTAAAAATATTTAAATAACATAAATTACGAAATATTTTGGTAAATTTTTTAATTTTATAAATTTCGCGTAAATTTATAAATTACAACAAAAAAAAAAACAGGTACGTAGAGGGCTGGGGACATCCGTGGGAATTCTGAGTTGAGTTTGCGAGAGAGACCTAAATATGATAAGCACGCCCTAAAGGGTCGAGCTTGTTGGTGAAAAAAAAATTTCGACAGCCAATCACCGTAGGAATATTTTCAGGAAAAAAGGATACATCAGAAAAAAAGCGTGAAAAAAATTTCCTGCAATAAAGTCATTATCAGGGGACAGTCGGCCTGGGTCAGGCGGCCGATTCCCGACTCGCATTTTCGTACCTGCTAAGCATACCCCCACTATTGCGCTACGACAGTTACCCCTCGCTTGCTTCTTCACGCCTGGGACTATATCTTGGAAGGCTGGCGTACCTGAGATATTTATACTGGACATTGTAAATAGAATCGTAAGCTTTATTACGCGGATTCCCAACAGTAAAATTAAGCTGTTGTCCCTTTGGATTCCAGTTTAGAAATAAATTGCGATGGAGTTTATTACTTTGAAATTTGAAGATTTTTAGTTTCGGAGACGCCACGGTGTGCCTGAACCAACTTTTAATGCAAGGTCATATCACATCCAATTTTTTGGCTGGATTCGATTTAGGGGCTCAAAAATAGTGTGCAAGAAATTTTTTGGCCAAATCCCCCGAGCCGTTTTTGAAAAAAGTGTTTTTTGTGGTTAAAAATCAAAATTTTCAAAAAAATGTGCTGCATTTCCAATTCTTTCACTTTATTTAACGTAATATGGTAACTAAATATAATATCAGTCCATATCAAAACTGAAACAAGAAATAATTTATTTTGACGTATGTCGGACATTGTATTCTTGTACAGCTTTTAGTAAGTTACATGGGTAATGAGGGTGTTTGCTCGAAACCTAATATTTAGCCCAGGTCGTTTTAAAATCCGAATGGAAAGATTCCATGGCTTGTTCACTGTGAAATCCAAGGCCTTTTTCCAATTCACGATAATAATCAGGGACATGAAAAAAAAATCGCATGAACTTTAGGTGTAATTAAAATTTTCAAATCACAGTAACTTTGCTTAAACTCAGATATACAATCTACGTATTTCAGGTGTAATGTTGAAGAAACAGAAGAATCAACGACGGATTGAAAAGCCTTAAAGCACCTTCCATATTTCAAACAACCAGTACTACATATTACACCCAATAAGTCGACTTTTTCAAATAGCATTTTTCAAGAATTACCTGCGAACACTGGAATCCCATGTACAAACTCGCGAGTAACATTACACATCCTAGCCCATTGGAGACTGTCATCTTCGAACTCCGTGAGCAGGCGTTTATACATTTCATTCACAACCCCGAGCGTCAGATGTATTTTTGATGGTGGAATTATCTCTAATATTTCCGTGTTAGCGTTTTCTGAGAATATTATAAGAGTATTTGTACATTTCCATACTTCTTTGCAGATGATGTTGTACTTCCTCTGTCCTGCCACGCAAAAAAATTCTCCTTACAATTTCCAACAGTTCTGTATTCCCCACACGCGTTTAACTCATCTTTTGATGCAGTGCACCAAGTGCAAGGAAACCTGCTTGCGTGTGACATGATGCCCGTCCACACGTTGGCAAGTTTTAAATCAGTTGCTATTGCCCCTTTTAAATCCTTCAATTCTAAGAGTGACCATAGAAATATTAGAAATAATCCCACCACCAGGAATTCATCTGATGCTCGGGGTTGTGAACAAAATTTATAAACACATGCTGACGGAATTCGAAGATGACAGTCTCCAATTGGCTAGGATGTGTAATGTTACTCGAGAGATTGTACATGGGAGTCCAGCGTTCGCAGGTAATTCTTTCAAAATGCTGTTTGAAGAAATCGACTTATTGCGTGGAATATGTAGCATTGGCCGTTTAAAATATGTAAGGTGCTTTAAGGCTTTTCAATCCGTTGTTGGTTCTTGTTTTTCTTCAACATTACACCCGAAATATGTAGATTGTATGTCTGAGTTTAAGCGAAGTTACTGTGATTTGGAAATTTCAATTACACCTAAAGTTCACGTGGTTTTTTTTGTCCCTGATTTTTGTCGTGAAGTGGAAAAAGGCCTTGGATTTTACAGTGAACAAATCATGGAATCTGTCCATTTGGATTTTAAAACGACCTGGGCTAAATATGAAGTTTCGAGCAAACACCCCCATTACTCATGTAACTTACTAAAAGCTGTACAAGAATACAATGTCCGACATACGTAGAAATAAATTATTTTTTGTTTCAGTATTGATATGGACTGATATTATATTTAGTTACCATATTTCGTTAAATAAAGTGAAAAAAATTGGAAATGCAGGACATTTTTTTGATAATTTTGATTTTTAACCATAAAAAACACTTTTTCCAAAAACGGCTCGGGGGATTTGGCCAAAAATTTTTTTGCACACTATTTTTGAGCCCCTAAATCGAATCCAGGGAAAAAATTGAATGTGATATGACCTTGCATTGAAAGATGGTTCAGGCACACCGTGACGTGTAACATGAAATTACACAACAAAATTATTATAATAAATCTTGAATAAAAAATGAAACTGTCTGGTTGAAAATTCAACTGTTTTGATGAAAACCCGTCTTCTTAGCTTAAAATTTTAAGAGTCTTGATAGAAAATGTGAAGTGTAGTTTTTTATTTAAAACTCATATTTAGTTGTTAAATCGTCAAGCTGAAATTTTTTTTGGTAGAAATTCAACTATTTTTTGAAAATTTGTTTAATTAAAAAATTTATCTTTTGTAATAGAAATTGCATCTTTCTTGTATGAAATGGCAACTGTCTGATTGAAAATTCCTCTGTTTTGTTGCAAATCGAACAATTTTTTGGAAAACTTATGTTTTTAACATAAAAATTCATCTATTTTGGTGTAAATGCAACTTTCTTGAATAAAAATGCAACTGTTTGATCAAAAATTCAACACGGGAACAATTTTGTTGAAAATTGATACTGTTTGGTTAAAAAACTCAACTATATTTTGTTGAAAATTCAACTGTTTTGTTGAAAAATCGTCTTCTTAGGTTGAAAATTCCAGAATATTGATAGAAAATGTAGTTCTTATTGAAAACTTATTTTTTTTTTGTAAAGTCAAGCTGAATTTTTTTTTTTGTAAAAATTTAACTTTTTTTTGAAAAACTTATCTTTTACCAGACACTCTTTCATGCTTGAGGAGTCGACTATTTTGTTTAAAAATTTTGATAGGAACACTTTGTTAAGAAACAATTTTTTGTTGGAGATTTATATTTTTATTTGAAAATTCACCTCCTTGGTTCAAAGTTTAACTATATTGTTGAAAACTGACCTATTTAATTAAAATTTTATTTGCGCGGGTAGAACTTGAAGGACTTTGTTGAAAATTTGATTTTGATTTTTAATGAAGGTTTACTGTTTGGTTGAAAATGTAACTATTTGGTTGAAAATTAATATTTGCTCAAAATTCATAACTTTTATTGTAAAATTTAACTGTTTGATTGAAAATTAACTATTTGGTTGAAAATTCAACTATTTGGTGAAGAATAAACTTTTTTGTTCAAAAATCATATTTTCGGGTTGAAGATTTAATTGCTTTGTAGATAACTTGTCTTTTTGGCTCAAAAATTCAACAATTTTGTTAACAATTGATGCATTAGGTTAAAAATTTATCTTTTTTTTTGTAGAAAACTAATTTTCTTGGTGGAAAATTAATAGTTTTTGTTGAAAATTTACCTTCTTTTGATTGAAAGTTGAAATACTTTGTTCAAAATTCTATTTTAATGTGGGATTCACCTTTTTGGTTGAAAATTTAATTTTTTTCTTAAATTCGTTTTTTTTAACATTTGTTTTTTTTGTTTAAATGCGACTAGTTGAAAATTAATTTTTATATGTTGAGAATTATTTTCTTTGGCAGAAAATGTAGCGATTCCATTTTTAGCTGAAAATTCAAGTATTTTGTTAAAAATTCATCTTTTTGTATTGAAAATTCATCTTTCCGAGGATTCAACTATTTTTTAAAAAAAGCGTTTTGTTTTGTTCAATTCAACTCGTTCAAAATTCGTCTTTTGGTAGAAAATCTATCTTTTACAGTAGGAGAGTCATCTTTCTTGGTTGAAAATTAACTTTTTTATTGATAATTCAACTTTTCGAGTTGAACATTTTAGGAAAAATTTGAATAATTTTGAAAGATATTTAAAACGAAAATGCGATATACTGTATATACCTATATACTGTGTGTCGCCCCCAGTGTGTCCTGCGCGCGCTGGTATTTTCTCCACGTCCACGTGTGTTCCTGTGTTTCTACAAGTGTCATGCGTCTACCTTATGCACAAAAGATGTGGGGTTTTCCCCTATTTCTACAAGTGTCGCTTTGAATTTTCCGCGCTGTTTCAAGTAGCCTACATTTTATCACTTCGAATTTTCCGCTATTCAACTCATACTCTTACATAGTAACTTAAACTAATTAACAAATAATGAGAACAATGGTTGAACACTAAAATTTCATTAATTTATTTTCACAATTTTTCACAATTTATTTAACATTTCTAAATTCGACATTATTATATTGTCCACCCAAATATTTCAGTTGTAGCTTCTCAGCAGTAGCAGCTTCCTGCATACTTTATATGGTTTCAGGATCTTCTAGTACTTTCACGAGCCTCGCAGGTAGGAAAGAATTGAAAGTACCTTCCATCTCCACAACGATCCTGACTCCATACTTGGTTTGCACTTTCTGGATCCTGGTCACTGCATACCTCTTCTTTGGATTCAGGTCGAAGATCGGCCTCGTTGGTAGGTAGCCTTCCATTCGACCAATGGCATTGATCTTCTGCAGGTCCATTTCTTCTTCAGAGATGTAACGTCTTTTCGCAACCAGCTGAAGAGGCTGAATGAAGAAACCGGTCTGGAGCTGTGCTTTTATAGCCAGAAATCCCCACCCTGCTAGTCCTCACTCCAATTCTGCGAATGCGTAGTATTTTAATAGGGGATTCCCCTCCTATACGATAAAATCTCACCGTTTTAACTTCCTCTAAGCTGAAGTCAATGCAACAGAGGTGGCAATATTATGAATGCGCAGATAGATAAAAGTGAACGCTTTTTAAAAATATTCAATGATGAGCAAAGTAACTAATGTTTACTTAAAAAAATCTAACTATAAAATAATGTTTACTTAGAAACTAACTATAAACTAATGTTTACTTTAAATCTTAAATATAAACTAAAGTTTACTTAAATGACCTAACTTAAAATTAATAGGAAAGGGAAATTGTGAGTAAATGGACATTTAATAATCCATTGCAAAAATCCATTTATTTAGTTTAATGAAATCTTAACCTAGGTTTACAAAAAGTTTTCGAAATCATTATAAAAATCTTTTGCTGTATAATTAACATCTACTTCATCTATTGAAACATTGCTCGTCGTACAATTATCGGGTTTATTTAGAACCCAATTTTTTAATATTATAGCATCATTTACAGCACAATTAGTAGTACGATATGTGTGATGTGTACATGAAGTTAGTAACGATTCAAGTGTCATTTTCTTTAACGAAGGACAATTCAAGTCTTCAAGATTTTCAAAATTGTTGTTTACATATTTTTCTAACCAACTTTTCTTCTCAAGACCTTTAACGTAGATTGTGCGTGCAGTCATCAATGCTTCTTGAAGTATAGGTCTAACTTCTTCGTATGGTACGTCATCACCAGTCCAGTTGATTCCATGGAAATTGTGTGTTAACCATGTATTAGTGCTTTCATACCTTCCAAGTAGTGAACTCCAGCTGCAGGGTGGTTCGAAGAGAAAGACCAGGGGAGAGCATCTTCCTGGAGAGTGAGGATGGCCAGCTTCTTGAAGATAAAGTCGTTGTAAGGCCTTTTGAAGCCTTGAACGTCTACAACGAAGTCCATCTGACCTGAGACTGCTTTTTTTCAGCCAAATTCAGCTTTTATACCCTGATGCGACTCCCACCACTCAATATTAACCCCACCACTTCAAACTACTTTCTGAACAGCGTCACTAATGGGCTTATATTTAACTATTCGATCATGTATGATTAGACTATAAGCTGCTGTATTAGCGGGACAATTATTACTCGATACAAATTCTAACCGTACATCCACTGAACTTTGTTTCAAAGACTCATTTTGTTTAGAGCAGTCAATTACAATGAGTGGTGCATTGTCCTTGAAGAAACGCTTCTTTAGCAAAGGTTCATGCTCTTTTCCATATTATGAAGTTTGAAAATTAGCATACATCTCATACAATAATGCAAACTGATTCTGATCAAAGTTTAAATTTAAATTACCATAAGGATAATACTGAGAATTTAGAAAAACTTTTACATCTATTTGTGTGGAAGTCTTTACCTGCCACACATGGTTTTGAGCGGCGGGGAGTAGAGGATATTCAAACATTTCCCAGGATCGAAAACTCATTGATATAGGTGCATCCTTTTCAATATATTTTAGCAACTGTATCTTCTGACGATATTCAGGTAGAACATAGAGAACCATCCATTCAACTTCATATAGTACAATTTTAAAATCTTCAGGTTCTCCTTGCGCTGGTTGAATAATAGCATTAATGTCTGTGCGTGATCTTGTTAAGATTATTTCATGTTTGGCATTTACAATAATATTTTGATAATCTTCAGCGAATCCGAGGATCATGCAGAGTGGGATACTTACATCAAAGTATCCAGCTTCATTTGTTATTTAAGCATCCAGATCTATATCAAGCCAGCCTGCATTCTCAGCATAATTAAGCTGATTAGGCATGAAGGAAATGTAACTCTTCATGATGCTGGTATGTCCAACATTTTTATCGGTCAATCTCAATACCATCCAATTCATACCGAATTTCATCAAATAAGAAGCAGATGGCATTACCAATTAGATTTGTTGCTGTCACAGCTGCATTTCCATCAGCTCTAACTAGTCTTCCCTAACTAGTCTTGATGTTGCACTGCTATTCGTATCTCATCACTGTTGTTATATAATGATGAAGCATAAGGTTGATGAGCATGAACCTCATAGTGTGCTATAGATTCATCATAACTCGCTGGAGCTTGAACATTCAGTACTTCTTCCATTTTTGGAATAGCGACAAATAAATAATATATGAATTAATGGTCGCTTTTTCTTCTTCTTTTTCCTTCTTGAACAAGTCTGAGACCTAGCTGCTTGAGGAAATGCACGTTCTGAGTCATAATATATAGACTATATTTGCTTTTTACATCAAGCTGTTCGCATAGGAATTTAAGACATAAATGACCACATTCAAATGTATTATAGTCTTGATACCTATTATGATTATATTTTATAAAGCTAACAACACCTAGATAATTAACTAGTTCAGAGGGTGGTTCAAGGTTAGCAAAACTGTCAAAGTATAATGTTGCATAACCATTTTTTTTTAATGCAACCCAATGTGTACCTGAACCATCTTTATCGTCAAGGTTAACTATGGCCGACTCCTTTCGCTGAGATCCTCTAGCAGGTTATTCATTTCGCATAAAGACTCCTCGAAAATATGGAATCTTTAGAGTCCTAGCATAATTGAGTGAATCAAAATCAGTTAATACACGATGTGGTAGCTTCACTGTAAGTTTTTTTTTCTTGAATGAACGTTTTTTAGATGCACGTTGTTTAGATTTAGGACCACGGCCTTGAGGACATGGTTTGATATGAAGACCCAGTCCTTGTCGATAGGGTTTCAAGTGTAGCCCTTTTCCAAAATCTATTTCGTCCATCCTCTTATTATGACTTGCAGTCTCTTGAAATTGTTATTTAGCTGCATTGGAATCATTTACAGCTTTTGCTATACCAGCTGCTCCACAAGCAAGAGCTCCAAGTGCGCTGAGTCCTGTGAATATTGGAATCAGTGGTAAAACACCACCAACTTTTGAGAGTATAGGTAGAATGCGAGGTGCTCTCACTTGACTTCTACCATCAGCTCTTTTAATAACTCTTCGAGCAGCCCCCACAACAGTTTTAATTACAACTTGAGCATCATTACTAGGAGACATGGTATGTTTAGCAGCATCCACAATTTTCCTCAAAGCTATCCGTTTCTTAGAAACCTTTTCACTCTTCCTCTTATTCTTCCTTAACCCCATACCTGCAACGTTTCTCGCTTCAATATTATCTCGATTCTTCGAATAAGCAATATCGTGCTCCTTACAAGCAGCGTCCAGTGCGTTTACACCTGGATCACCTCCTTCTAAACGTTTAGGTAACTTAGTACCAGGTTCACAGTAATGGTATTCTGGTAAATGTAATTCGAATGACTTACACGAAGTTCCGAGAATTATGTTCCGCATGTTGGAATACAGATAAATATGGATTTTTAGTTATCGGTAAAGATATTAATTTAAATTAGGGTAGATATAGAAAAGGATTTGTCTGTTTTTTTATTCTATAAATAGGATTGCTTGATTGTAAATAAAGTTAGTTTTGTGTGAGACACTCAGGTATAAACATGTTTCATAAAGAGCAAGATGTGCTTCGTCAAATGACAAGAGCAAGCGTTGCTATTTGACGGAAACACCGCATGCTAAAGTTAGGCAAAGAAGCTACAGAGAATATTCTTAGTGAAACTTTTAAACCTATAGTCGCACCATTACAAAAGTTATTAAATACGCCTGATATACCAGAAGTGAAAAATAAATATGTGAATAATAAGGTTGAAAAAGATGAAGATGAAACAGAAAATGATATTATTTCCTTCATGACTGCTAGCGATGATCAAGCACATGATGCAACTATGGTTCAAGAAAATGATGAACCTACTGAAAATTATGACAAGTTGACAAATAAATTTATTGGACTATTAAATGAAAATAGAAAACAATATTTGGATATGGTTTACGGTGTACGAAAAGCCAATGATGGAACGTTTATAATTGGTGATACACCAATCAGCTTTGATGGACAATATATCAAGATTGGTGAAAAATTATATCGGAAAAGTACTGGTTTGTTTGAACTGTTATTTAAACAAAAACCTGATGAAACTTATATAAGCCAGGATGATCAAAATAACTATAAAGAAATTCTTATGCTACGAATGCACATAGGAAGAATTATAGTTCTTCAAAACCCATTCATTCGAATAATACTCTAAAATATAAGAATATTATAGCGACACTCTTTCCACATAAGCGATTATCAACAAGTGGAGAATCATTGAAGAAAAATAAAGGATCAAAGAGTTCAATACCTCAATTTTCAATAGCAAGAAAAGATTCAAGGCCAGACTACATTTATTGGGATGATCCTAACGAGCTAGTTGACCGCCTTCGACTACTCACAGCATCTCAAGCAGCAGGAAATCCAAGTCATAATAATGAAATTATTTCAATCATCGAAGAATTGAGGGAAGCTCAAATCATATATGAAGAGACTGAAGCTCACTAAAGCGTCAGTATTAAAATGAGTATCGACGTGTTCGGACATCCTCTGAATCGAGCTGCGTCCGCAAATCGTGGACCTCCTGGGGTTGGTTTTAAATTTACCTCTAACGGTAATTACGATATCGATAAGGAAAGACTCTGTAACATTCAAGACGCTGAAGAACAGCTTGATGCTGATAATTTGAGAGTTGAACAGCTTATTGTTTAAAGCGAGATACGAACGCTTTATCAGGTTACGTTATCTATGCGTAATGAAATTGATAACAATCATATTATAATGAAAATTCTTGTAGAATCAGTAAATGAGAAATTAAAGAATTTACAGAATAATACCCAACAAGAGTTATCGTTACGCAAAGCTGAACTCATTGCTCCACTAGAGGCTCGACTGAACGCATTAGAAAATGAACACAAAGACGGAGATAGTAGTCACAGAGCTGCATAAACCTGCAAGAAAAAATTATCCACGTCGTTCTGTGATAATGCGTGGTATAGATGGGACATGGCAGGCTGACTTGGTTGAAATGTTACCATATTCTCAAGAGAATAAGAGTTTCAAATACCTTCTCACTGTTATCGATATATTTTCAAAGTATGCCTGGGCAGTTCTTGTGAAAGGCAAGAGTGGACATGATGTTACTGGAGCCATGAAATCCATACTTGCACAGGTACGAGTTCCAAAAAACTTGCACACAGATCAAATCAAAGAGTTTTACAATTCGGAATTTAAAGCTTCAATGCAAATGTATACTATTAAAGTGTACTAAACTTTCAGTAATTTAAAAGCGTCTATTATTGAACGATTTAATCGTACACTCAAGAATAAGATATGGCCACAATTCAGCTTGCAAGGATGGCCAGCTTCTTGAAGATAAAGTCGTTGTAAGGCCTTTTGAAGCCTTGAACGTCTACAACGAAGTCCATCTGACCTGAGACTGCTTTTTTTCAGCCAAATTCAGCTTGCATCATATAAAGCATAATATACTTTTTATGATCATGTTTAGATAGTTGTTTACCACTACAAATGGCTAGATATCTTACCTAATCTCATATCCATGTATAACGATACGAAACATCGAACAATTGGTATGAAACCAAAAGATGTAACCACCGATGATGATGAAGAATTGATGCAACGCTTCCAGAAACGAAGAAAAATTATTTTGAAACGTCAAAAATTCAAAGTTGGTGACAAAGTTCAAATCAGCAAGTATAAGAACATTTTTGAGAAAGGATAGACACCCAACTGGGCAACTGAAATATTCACTGTGGATCGGATTATGGCAACTAAACCAATAATATATGAACTAAAGGACTATCAGGATCAACATGTCGCTGGAGGCTTTTATGAAGAGGATTTTTTAAAAGTCAATTATCCAGACTTTTACCTTATGGAGATAGTCATTAAGAGACGTGGCAATGAAATCTGTGTCAAATGGCTTGGGTTCGACAGTTCAGAAACAGGTGGATGGATAAAACACACATATAATAAAGTTAAACTAACATTAAGCTAACGTTGAAGTAACGTTAGTCTAACTTTAAAGTAACGTTAAAGTAACATACGTAAACGTTATTTACAGGATAATCGGATGCGTCAAACTTGTTGATATCTTGTATCGTATCCATGTAAATATCGGGACATTTAACTTCATAAACTAAGCTATCAGTGTCTGTATATAGCAGTTAACATTTTTCACCGTATTTGTTAAGCATATAAACATAATGGAAGTCATAGATCAAGGTTTTCGAAGTGTCCAGCACACTAAGCCCAACATAGATGGACTTGTTCATCGAAACCTCAGTCTTCCTAAATTCCACAGCTACTAGATCTTCATGAAAGATTGCTGGGTTGTAGAAATTAGGTCTACATATGAGAGCTTCTGCTCCATACCTACCCTTCCACCTTGTCACGAGTTTAACATCTACATGGTTACGCACATTCTCCATTGTCTTACCATACACAGCATTGTTCATGAGTTTGAACAGGTTTTTCTCAAACTCATTTTTAGCTGCAGTTCTCTTGTCTGTGTTAAAATCTATGTATGATTTTAACCATGGAGCTTGAATAAATTTAATAACCCGATGGATTTTAACAAGCTGAAGACCGTTTGCTAAACCTTGTTTCAATTTACGGTAATGGAGAATGTGCTTTCGTTTCAGTAGGAGGGTAGTTAGGAGTTTCTCCTGCTTTGACCCGGTGGTTTCGAGTGTTCAGGGCAGAAAGGTAAATCACTCTGAGTACATGAAGTTCTTCGGGGTAATCCAAATCTACTTCAAGCATATAGCCAACAAGGGCATCATCGGGAACAATAAAGTTGAAGCTATTGTCAACATTTGATACCCACTCGAAACCACTAAATGGAAGCGCTTGTGCCATTGCCCAACCATAGAGGTTGCTGGCGTCAAAATATACTAAATAGCTGATCTCAGCATTGTCATTGTAAACTTCCATATAGGGATTATTGGCTTTGGCATAACGGTTGGAGCATTGACTAACTCCACCCCTCATACCTAACTCAATAAAAAGGACTTTATCAATGTTAGTGAGGAGGTCAAGCTTTACTCTAATATATTTTAAGATGGCATCCCAGGTCAAACCAGGAGTTGTATACTAACGTGCTGGATCAAGGCTATATGCTTTCAGACACTGATCACGGAAGTTTTCAAAGATATCTGCAAGTAGTAACACATGCGTTTTCATGTACAGATACAAATAATCACCAAGATTTTTGCAATTAAATTCTGATCATTCCCGTTGCGCATTCTCATAATCTTCATCGGAAATTGAAGTCATTTAATGTGCTATAGAATTTTTCTTTAGATGGTTGTTGGATTTCTTTGAACTTTTACCTAGAGTCGAAGTACTCATAAGGAAAAACTCCTTTCCGCGTTAGCAATCTAATTTTTTCAGCACTTAAATTTGAAAAGACTCTACCTACTATTTTGTATTCGTCGAGGTATGATGCTAATTTATCCAGTGAAGAAGCCACGAAGCGGAATGAATCAATAAAGCGGAATTTGATCTCACTCTCTCTAAAATTTTTCGTGAAGCTAATATACCTCTCTTTATTTAGAGAGAGTAGATCAATTCGACCTTCAAACTCAGTGACTACTTCGCGAATAATGAAATGAGCATCATACCCACTGCCATTATGGAAGACAACGGGTATAGTTCGAGAATCTTTGTAATTTATATTACAAGCTTCATGAGCAGGCTTCTGCTCAGTAGTCAAGTTCTCTATAGGTATGGGGCACATGTATACTGTTTCAGCATCTTCTGCCAATTGTTGCAATTCGTGTGCAAACCATTTGGCAGGATCAGCTTCATCTTCCGGGCATGCCTTAGAGTCAAAAAGTGCATCATCACAACTACATTTTATGTAATAGCCTATGCTGAGTATCTGCTGCTTTTGAAAGATCTCAGTGTTATTTACCTTCTCCTGAGATTCTTCAACAGAAAGCAACAGACACTCGCAATCGGCATACACGACAAACGGTACCTTCTCCTTATTACTATAGTTGGTGAACTCAATTATATTTTTATCAGGTTTCGGTAATTTGATTCTACAATGATGCATCTTTTTACAGTTATCATTGTGTTCACACAACTTTTCTTCGCTTGAAAAATGATGAAGGCATCATATAAAGCATAATATACTTTTTATGATCATGT